>JAOXYD010173562.1:0-10001 GCA_028565735.1 Pinacopodium congolense | reverse complement strand
GATGCTCCAAAAAAAAGGCCTTTAACGGTAGTCTCTCATCCTTTAATGGTCGGTTCAAAGACCACCTTTAATGTGCTGCCTAATGCCAAAATAAACCATTTTTCTTCCAAGTTCTCAACTAAAGCCTCCTAAATTCAAGTCATATCAACATAGATTGGATTGTTAATCATATTGCTTTAGAATTGTGATAAAAAACACTCCAAAATCAAAGAAAATCACACTAAACTAAGGACATTATAAGGACAACACACCTAACTTAATTCAAACTCATTTAAAAAAGGTTTCAACACATTATTTAAAAGTCATAACACACAAGATAAAATAAAATCACACAATTACCTACTTAAGTTGGAGAATTCCTAGTTTAAGGAGGATTAAACAATGAAAGAGTCTTAGAAGGCTCCTCAATTGAATTAGGCACGTATAACTTCACTCTTTGCTAGTACAATTAGGATTAAACAATGAAAGAGTCTCATAAGACTTCTCAACTGTACTAGGAACGTATAACTTCACTATTTACCCATTAACCTTGAAAGATAAGTGACGATTATTGACTTTAATTGTTCCAAATAAAAAACCTTGATCACATCATAAGGGCATGTCCATCTTGACCTTAACTCTCCTGGAAACAACTTCAATCTCGAATTATACACCAATAACTTATCACCCACCTTAATTTCTTATTGAATGATGTGCTTATCATGCCATCACTTGACTAGTTCCCTATACAACTTCGAATTGCCATAAGCATCAAGGAGAAACTCCTCCAACTCGTTGAATTGTAAAATTCTTTCTTCACCAAATTTTCTTGGGTTAAAATTTAGAAAATTAGTAGCCTAAAATGCACATTGCTTTAATTCAACAAGTAGGTTGCAAGATTTTCGATATACTAACCTATATGGAGACATTCCAATGGGTGTCTTGTATGTAGTCTGATATTCCCCAATGCATCATCCAACTTAAGTGACCAATCCTTTCTTGAAGAGCTAACTTTTTTTTCCAAAACTCTCTTAATCTCCCAATTGGATATCTCAACTTAACTGCCAGTCTTAGGATGATAAGGTGTAGCTATCTTATGGGTAACACCATACCTTGATAAGGGGGACCCAAGTTCCTTGTTATAGAAGTGTGTTCCCCTATCACTTATAATTGCTCTATGTTAGGAGTTAAATTGATAGAGTTATAATGGTTAATTTGAGGAATTATGACCCCTAATTCAGTACTTAATTATTAATTTGATGTCTTATTATGTTTAATTTTTAGGATGGAGTTTAATGATGAAGATTAGAGCAAAAACATAAAGCATTTATCTTGGTTCGATCAATAAACGACCCTTGGTAGGGTGCCATTATATAAAGAATAGTGGTCCGTTTAGAGCTGCTGCATTCAACAACTAACGACACCCTCTCAGCGTGTTGTTGCTCATATAGTCAACAATTTAAACTCCCAATCTTCCATATTTCAACCCTTGGTGTGTTCATAATTAATGCTAGTGTCTGCTAGCATATTGGGGGAGCTCTCCAGGTCCTTAAAACTTCTAAAAACATGCAATAAACACAAAGAGATTAAGGAGATCAGATCTACCATAGAGAGAGAGTTCTTCTTCTCTCATTTTTCTAGCTTTTCTTTACTTCTAAGTTTCAAACACATACTTCTTCGAATTGGTGTATTGTTTATGAGTTCCTGAACATTGGAGCTTGTTGTTAAGACTCATATTTAAGTCTAGGAATCATCTAAGGGAGTTTATAAACTCATATTACATCTTATTTTGATCTATTTTTTTGATTAATCAAGATTGTTATTTTTATGCTTATAACCTTAAATGTTATTGATTTTTCTGCAAGGTTTTGATGGATTAGAGCTTGGTTGGATTTCAGATTCAAGTTGGGAGTTCAAGAAACATCTAGAAATATTTATGGGATTTGTTGTAATATCTAAACTTTATATTTAAGCTCATAATTTTAGTTCTATCAAAGTTTGTTGTATAAATTGCATATCTTGTATGCTTTGATGCAAATGTGTGGCTAATCATTTATGTTGCTATGGATTAACGTTTTCATGATTTGAAAGAGTTTTAAGGCATGTTAAAACATTTGTATTTTGCTTGTTGAAAGTCTAAAAGAATCAATTTTAAGCTGGCCACTAAAGAATAGTATTTAAGATAGTTTAAGCAGGAGAAATCATCTTAAAATGTTTGAAAAATCAATAAGCAACACGAATTAATCCTTGCAAGAACAAACTTGGATATTTTGTGACATTTGGAGTTCTAAGATCAATTTTCTAGAACTTACCTTCTTGAATATAAAGCTCATTTACTTGATTTTAAAGCATAACCAAACTTTAGACGAGATTAAATGTAGAGAAAGCAAAGTCTTAACCATAGCTTTGCTTTGATTTTATGAAGGACTTTAATTAGATTTTAAATGTTTTTTTAAGGCTCAATTAAAACATCAATACTCTAATCCATAACTAATTTACGCATTTGGTAAATTTCAGAGTTTTTTAAAAGCAATTAAAATTCATTTTTGAAGTGTTTAAGCCAAGGTAGTCTAGTTCAAGAAATTTTCAGTTTTTTAATCAAATTGTCTAGATTTTTCATAAATAACTATAATATGATCTACCTAATAATTAAGCAACATATTCCTCATGGGTTTAACACTCGAAGTCTAAAAATTACTCCACTTTATTACTTTTATGATAAGTGCACTTACCTTTATTTCGTTGGTTTTCAAAGTAAATCATTTCAAAATCATCCAAAGTTTTAAAGTCACCTAACCATCGCAACATTCTAAGTGTCCCAAATTGAGTAAAAATGTTCTTCTTCAGAAAGTGAACTACACCTTTAGCATCATTCATTAGAATAGAAACTGCTTCAATCCATTTACTCACATAATCAATGTCTACTAAGATGTCTTGGTTAGAGTATGATGATAGGAATGGTCTCATGAAATTAATACCCCAAACATAAAAAATTTCATATACAAAAGGTTGTTCAATGGCATCTCATGTCTCCTTGAGATATTTCTGAACCTTTAGCAATTTCCAAAAGACTTATCAAAATGAAATCCTTCCTTGAATAGTGTAGAATAATAGAAACCAGACTCCAACACCTTATGTGCAATTTTAGTAAGGCCAAAGTTTCCTCCAGTCTGCTTTGAATAGCATTGATTGAGAATTGAAGGCACTACTTTAGCAGGAACACATCTTTGAACTATTCCATCTGAATATATCTTACAAAGAAAAGGGTCATACATTAGATATCACTTTACTTCAGAAAAAAAGTTTCTTTTATTAGTATCAGAAGTCAAGAGGTATAACATTACCTGCCAAGTAATTCCCTATATTCATATACCAAGGTAAGGTAAGCATGGCTTGTAAATGTTCTTCAGGAAAAATCTACTTTATGTCTTGGTTTTCCCCTTTACCCATTACGATCTCATGAAAACTAGATAAATGATTTGCTACAAAAATTTCTTTACCTTTCTTATCTCTGATTTCGATGTCAAACTACAGTAAAAGGAGAACACATCTAATCTTTCGTGGCTTAGCATCTAGCTAATTCATCAGGTACTTCAATGTAGAATGGTCCACATAGACTATTACCTTTGAACCAAATAGGACTAAAATTGGTCAATTACAAAACACCACAGCTAACATCTCTTGCTCAGCAGTGGTGTAATTCTTTTGAGCATCATTTAATATGCGACTTGCATAATAGATGGGATGGAAAATATTTCCATGTCTTTGGCTAAGTGCTGCACCAACTATAAATTCACTCGTACCACACATCAACTCAAAAGGAAGAGATCAATCATGCGATACAAAAATAGGTGCACTAGTTAGCTTTTCCTTTAACATTTGAAAAGAATACATATGCTTATTATCAAAATTAAAGATTATATCCTTGGTCAAAATTTCTCTAAAGGGCTTTGCTATCTTGGAAAAATCCTTGATAAAGCCCCTATAAAATATAGCATGTTTAAGAAAACTCCTTGTTGCTCTAACTGAATGAGGTGGTGGAAGTTGAGAAATTACTTTTAGTTTAGATGGATCCACTTCAATGCCTTTACTTGAAATCTTGTGACCTAAAACTATCCACTCTTTCACTATAAAATGCATTTTTCCCAATTTAAAACCAAGTTGATTTCTTCACTTCTCCTTAATACTTTCTCCACATTATCCAAACATACATCAAATGATGTTTTGATTATAGAAAAGTCATCCATGAATACGTCAATGCAAGTTTCAAACAAATATGCAAAAATTGCTATCATGCAATGTTAAAAAGTGGTAGGAGCATTACACAAGTCAAAAGGCACATGTCAATATGCAGAAGTGTCATAGGGACAGGGGAACGTTGTATTTTCTTGGACCTTAGGAGCAATAGTAATTTGCAAATATCCACTCTATCCATCTAAGGTACAATGAAAACTAAGCCCAACTAACCTTTTAATGACTTGATCTATGAAGGGTAAAGGAAAGTGATCCTTTCTTGTGGAGTCATTCAATTTGTGATAATCAATATGCATGCGTCAACTAGTGACTTTCCTTATGGCAATCAATTCATCTTGCTCATTCTTCATCACTCTAGTCCCTCCTTTCTTAGGTACTAATTGAACTAGACTAACCCATGTAGAGTCAGATATGGGATAAATAATACCAGCATCAAGGAGTTTGACTACCTTATTCTTAACCACTTCCTTTATTTTTGAGTTAAGCCTGTGATGAGGTTGGACCAAAGGTTTACTTCCTTCTTCTATGAATATTCATTACGTACAAATAGAAGGACATAATCCTTTAATATCTACAAGGTCCATCCTATAGCATTTTGATGCTCTCTAAGAACACTTGGCAATCTCTCTTTTATTGTATCACTCAATAATGATGAAAAGAGAATAGGAAATTGAAATGGAGGTCATAAAAATGTGTACTTCAAATTTGAAGGAAGAGGCTTCTGTTAAGTGTTTCAAAAAACCAATAACTACAAGTTTTACGCTCAAAACCGCAAGTATACGGGTCGTACATGTAGTAAAGAACAGATATTGATCCCACGAGGATTGTATCTAGACACCCTATCAATTTGGCTTACACTTTGTTCAAGAAATTGATTTAAGCAAATTAAATAAATAAATAAATAACAAATAAATAAGACACAGAAAAATTTCGAAGTAGGAGCGAGTAGAATAATTGATTGCAACACAACAAAGGAAAATTCAAAGAAAATCTAGATTTAAGCATAGGATTTGTCGCTATCCTTATTTATTCCCCTTTGGTTAATTAATCCAATTTATATTTGGCCTAAGACTTCCTAATATTTTAGTTACCCTCTCTCAAGGTGCAACTAAATGTCACTAGTTAAATAATTTAGGATTAATTTTGGGATCTCTCGACATGCAAAACCTTTCCTAAACATTTAAATAGATATGAAGTTATCCTATAGGCAGTCTATCAATTTATTGAAATCTCTTCTTAATAAATTAATATCTTACTATCTATAGGTCTATTAAATGCTAACTCTCGTTGTACATCTAACACAAATTACCCAACTCACTCTCTCGATTTATTGTAGGTTTTATGCATAATAAACAACACAAATATTTCTCAAATTAAATTAATAACTAAAGGGTCCCAAATAATTCAAACAATAAACCGTAAAAATATTTTAGCTACACATAATAATAAAAATAAATTCCATCAAGTCTATATTCTTGAAAATGCAAAACAGAATAAAATTAAAAGCAAAAATAAAATTAAAATAAATCTGAAAAAAATAAAGAACTTAATGACTCTTGAAATTTTTGTGTTTGTGTAGCTTGAAGCTTGTTGTGCTCTCCTTTTTTTCTTGGCTGCTGCCCGACTCTTTCCTCCTCTCGGTCCGCTGCCCCTTGCTTCCTCCCTGTTTGCTGTTGTCTTTGCGTCTCTTCTCTTATTCTCCCTTCTGTCCGATGTTGTTCTTGCTTTCTGTCTAGGTTTGCTATCTTTTTATTTCTGAATTAGGGCTGTAAGGGGAGGCTTGTATCTGCTAGAGACGGACTGGAGAGCTGCTGTTGCTTGGTCTACAGGAGACAGGCTGCTACTGCTGTACACGGCCAAGGGGTGGAAGCGCAGCTTTAGGGCAAGAGGGGCGGGCTGCAGGTGAAGCGGGCTAGTGAGGAAAGGGTTGTGTTGGCGCGGGTTGAGCGTTGGCGGGTCAAGAGAGGCGCTGGGACTTGGGCTAGAGGGTGTTGGGCTTGGCTGGGAAGGAGACAGGCATTGGTGGGTTGGGCACAAGACTGACGTCTAGCGGACTGTGCAGTCGCTGGGGCTGTCTTTTGGATCTATTTTTCTTTTTCTTTTCTTCTTTTTTTCTTTTCAACTTTAATTTTTTAAATTTAAATTACCTACATAATAAATAAATACTCCAATAAAATTTAATTCTAATTCAACATTAATAATTAAATAATAATAAAAATATAAAACACAAATAAACAAAACTTACTCCAAATTAACGCCAAATACAAACAAAACAATAATTAAAATTATACTAAACAAAAAAACACAAAATAAATCTTAAAACACAATAATAACAACCTATTATGTAACAAACACATGCAAAACACTTAGAAAAACACATACAAAAACACAATTATCAACAACATTTTCATGCATCAAGATTTTTGAAGGATCAAGAAAGCATTTTCAATAATTGCGGTATCAAATTTGAATTGATTTTTCCTATCTTTATATCCTATTATGAATTTGATGATGAATTAATTTGCTTTAGGACAAGCAAATGTTTAAGTGTGCGGGAGTTGTTAGGAGTTAAATCTATAGTCTTTTTGGATTGTATTTGATGTTAATTTAACCCTAATTTAGTGCTTAATTGTTAAATTTATGTCTTATTATGTTTAATATGAAGGATGGAGATTGATGATTAAGATTAGAGAAAAAAGGAGAAGAATTCACCTTAAATTTGTCCATTAACAACACCTTTACAGGGTCGCGTCGAAGGATAATCAAGGTGCCTTTTAAAAGACATAATTCAACCCTCAATAGCACCCCATAACCCGCTGTTATATAAAAGTACAACCCGTCATTGAAGGATCAGTCAATAATATGAACTCTATATCTCTACAATTGCGATTGTGGCATGTCTCCAACTTATCCCCTTTGTTAACTAGCATCTGTGGGAGGCCAGAGTGTCTACATACAATAATGGAAAACACAGAAAATAGGTAACAATAGTAGGAGATGCAGATCTAACCTTAGATAGAGAACCTCTTGCTTCTCTCTTAGCTCTCTTTGATGCTCTAAGCTTTAAACACTTGTAATTCGAGTTATATTGTGCATTTTGAGTTGCTGTTTGTTGGAGATTGAAGTTAAGACGTGTATCTAAGTTTCTAAACCATCATAGGTGGTTTCCTAACTTATATTGTTACTTATTTTCTCATGCTTTTTTGGATTAATCAAAGTTCATGTTCTTATGTGTGTATTCTTGAATGTTCTTTGATTTTCTTACAAGATCTTGTGGATTTCGAGCTTTTTTTATGTCTAGATCAAGTTAAGAAGTCAAAAACTTGTCTAGAAGATTTCTAAACATGTTCTGTAACTTCTAAACTACTTAGGTTAGCTTATATTTGTAGATCTATCAAAGTATGTGGCTTAAGACGCATGTTTTGTACACTTTCATGGTTACGTTTCCTTAAATCTATTTTCCATCTTCAACTTTGTGTTTTAATGTTTTAGGAGAGTTTGAATACATGTAACAAGGTCTGATTTTTCTTATTGAAGATCTTAAAGTTCTAATTTTGGCATGATCAACTAAGATTGGAGTGAAAAACAATCTAGGATCCAAGAAATCTACCTAGGTTATTGGAAAAATCAATAAAAAATATAAATCAATCTTTGCATAACCAAATAGGAATTATTTGTGAGAGTTAGAGATCTGAGATTAAAATTTCAGAACTCACCTTCTTGAAATTAAAGCCCATTGGCTAGATTTAAAGCATAACCGAACTTTAAACTAAGTTTAATGGGGAAAAAACATAAGTCTTAAGCATAACTTTATCTTGAATTCGTGAATTAACTCTAATCTGCCTTTGAATTTGTGTTTATACTAAATTAATTATTAATTACTTATCTAGAGCTGGATTCCACATATTTAAAATTTTTTGGTTATTTTATAAATCATTTTATAATTCAAAATTTCAAATGTTTAAAGCATAACTAGGATAGTTTTTTTAATTTTATCTTTTCAACTTTTTAATCAATTAATTTAGATTTTCTTAGATAATTGTAATCTAATTAATCTGATATTTAACTCAAGAATACCACATTTTCCCCCGTGTGTTCAAGTTATTTCCTTTTTCTTTGAAAGATAGATCTTGCACAAGGTTAAATGCTTTTCCGCCTAATTCAATCACAACTTGGGATGATATTGCCAATTGTTTTTTAGCTAAATTCTTTCCCCTAGTTAAGATAGCTAGATTGAAATTTTTGATTTTGTCTTTTGAGTAATATAAGGGTGAGAGTTTGTGTGAGTCTTAGGATCAATTTCAAGAGCTATTTACTGAATGTCCAATGCATAACTTCAGTATTTGTGAGCTAGTGCATATCTTCAACTTATGACTCATACCATCCACTCGTAGTCTCATAGATGCTACTTCTGGAGGAACTTTGATGACCAAAACCCCAAGTGAAGCATATGAATTGATTAAGGATATGGAATCCAATAGATTTCAATAAACATTTGTGCCTTCTTGTAGGAAACCGTTTAGAGCTCATGTCATTAATGAAATCCATGTTTATTAAGTTGCATTAGTAACCATAACAAGCAATTGGAAAATTTACAAACTCAATTTTGTAGTGATGTGTTTCAATGTCCTATATATAACTTGTGATTTTTGTAGTAATTCCTTTCATGCTTCTATAAATTGTCAATTAAGACCCTCTTTAGCCTTTAATCCTAGTGAAGACCATTAGTTTTATATTAGACAAGGAGTGGACTCTTATCCATTTTCTAAGGAAAGCTATCTTATTTCTGACTACCAAAAGTCCCATGTCAACCCTCAAGTTGAACTTCTTATCCAATTGATCAAGAAACATCTAATTTTGAAGATATAGTGATGAAGTATATCTAAAGCAATAAATCTAGGATGCAATCTCATGAAGATTAAATTTAAAAGTTTGAGACTCAAATAGGTCAGATTGTTCGAAAATTAGATGAAAGGTTACCTCAACCCTTACCCTCTATGTCTGAACCTACTTATGAAGAGCATGTTATGGCCATCAGTGTACCAAATGATCCTGAAAAGGAGGAAGATAATGAAAGAGAAGTGATGAAAAGAAGCAAAGAAGTGAAACAAGTTGGAAAGGGAAATTATTCGCCTAGGTTATTTGCTAATTCAAATGGAGCCTTACCAACCTATGATTCCATATCCACAGAGATTAGATGTTTTATTAAGGTGATCTTTTCAATTGTTTCAAAAATTGTGAGTACCTTTGTTTAGTTTATCTTAATTAGATGAGCATCTAGCAAAAAATAAATCCATAGTTTAAGAGTTTGACAGTTCTTATCTAAATTTGAGAGAAATATTGATGAAAACACTCACACCTATTAATTTAACTACATCTTTTGAATGTGAGCAATTGGAATTAAAAGTTTATGCTATGGATGATGATGATGATTTTCAAATTCCTTTTGGAAATCATAAAGTGAAGAGTGATGATTGTAAGGAAAGTGTTACGATTAAAGGTGAGAATGAAGTTGCTGAAGTTGAAGGAAGTGTTTGTGCCTTCCTAATGGATGATGTTTATACTGATTTCATTGGTTTTGAGGATGAATTTCAAATGGAAGACAATGTTTTGAAGGTTCTTAATCAAGATGAATTTGTCAAAGAAAGTGAGGTTGAAGGTGAGAAAGCATTAAAGCTTGTTGATTTCATTGGTGTTCATGCTTTCAATTCAGGGCTAACTATGGTAATTCAAGACTTTTTACCATGGTATTTTCAAAGTCATGATTG
>JAOXYD010173552.1:0-10002 GCA_028565735.1 Pinacopodium congolense | reverse complement strand
CATGATCTAAGTCTACGCTCCTCTTGTGATAGCCAAAAAAGGTTTAGAGAACCTCAAAAAATTGTCTTGTTGGCTTCTTCCTCGACAAGCGCCTTACGTTTCCGATTATCTAACAGGCTATCTTGACTCTTTGGCAAAGCTTTGACCTCCTAGATACCCTTATCATTGGTGATGATAACTTCCTCTTTAAGTTCTCCTTAACTTTAGGACTTGAAGCCACTCTTGACCAAGGTTTGTGGCACATCTAGGGTAGGCTACTATTTCTCTAGCGTTGGCAGCAAGAACTTAATTTAAGGTGAATTAGTCACCCTTGCTCCTATTTGGCTCAGATTTTATAATGTTCCTCTAGAATACTAGATAGATGAAGTCCCAGTAGTCTAGCTAGCTTGGCTGGAAACCCCATTAGTGTGGAATCCACAAATGCTACTATGTCCCAGATTCTTTTTACTCATATCTATATTGAAATTGATCTCACTAAGAACCTTCCAGAATCTTTTGAGCTCGTAGTCTATGACACCAAAGGGGAAAAGCAATGAGAATAGATCCTTGTTACCTATGAGCGGAAGACTTCATCTATTTGTAGAGCTACTATAGGAAAACCTAGGAGCATGATCCCACCCAATTCCCTCAAGTAGGCAACCTCCCTTCACTTGGATAATGGTGGCTCTAGCCACTCTGCACCCCCTCCTCAAGTGGCTTAACTGGGGACTTCAATTTTACCCTCCATTCATCTAAATGCTCTAATCCCTCTATTTCTAATGCTAAAATCATTCCTAATTTTCAAAGCTTGTTCAATTGCCTATGATCTCAATTACTTAAAGTTCTCAGATGTTTTCCACACCTAATAAAACAAGAAAGATCACCCCTATTTCATAGCCAAGAAATTGGATAGAATTCTAGTCAAGCCCCCTTGGCTTATTAAGTACCCAGCTTCCTCAACCCATTTGGGCTCCCCTTTGTAATATCATAGCTCGGCTACCCTCTCTTTCTCTGCTCCCTATAAGCGAGCTACCCCCTTCAAGTTCTTTCTTTAACTTCTTAACCCTTCTCCCTTCCTTTTCCCCTACTGTTATCCCATCTTCCTGTCTTTAGTATTACTATGTATAGGGTAGTCCAAAAACTTAAGCTTGTCAAAACTTCTCTCAAATCTCTTAATAGAAGGGAAGTCAATTATGTGGATCTCATTGTTCTCTCCGCTCAGACACACCTTGCTTCGATTCAATTATCTATATTCTCTTCCCCCCTTTGGTATCCATGAAATCGATTGAAAAGCAAGCTATATTGGCCTACTTCTCAACCCTCTCCATTCAAGAATATTTCTAGAAACAAAAATCTAGGGTTATTTGGTTAGAAAAGGTTGACAAAAATACTAAGTTCTTTCACCATTCCCTTCTTGCCATGAGAAATAGATCCTTCCTCTCCTCCTTAATGAGCCCCAATAATTCCTTGCTTTCGCACCCCTCAGATATCAAGCAGTAAATGTTCAAGTTATTCAAAGACACCATGAGGCAAGTTTGCCCTCCCCTACCAAGGCTTAGCAACCTAACTAGATTTGTCAAGTGTTGACTTTCTCCCCTACAATTGGGGGGCTTAGTGCCCCCTTTTCTAGCTAAAAAATAAAACATTCCTTTTTTAGATTCCATCTTTCTAAAGCTCTTAGGCCTAATGGGTTCAATTCCATGTTCTTTTGATAGACTTGGCCCACCCTTAGAGACGAACTTTCTTCTGCTTTCCTGGATTTCTTTGCCCATGGGAAGATGTTGAAGGAGATAAATGCTACATTTCTCACCTTTGTTCTAAAAGCCCCTTCCCCCTCTATAGCCTTAAACTTTAGACCAATTTCCTATTGTAATATTCTTTACAAAGTCATTGCCAAACTACTTGTTGATTGTATCAAACCTGTCCTTCCTTCTCTCATTAGTGCCAACCAATCAATTTTTATTGCAGGCCAAAGGATAGGTGATATCCTTGCTCAAGAAATCCTTTGTAACTATGATTCCATTTAGTGGGATTTTGTTCTTCAATCCCTCCAAGTGATTATCCTTCCCTCCCCCTTTTATCCATTAGATCAAAGAATGTATTACGACTCCTTCTATGGCTATCCTTGTCAATGGTGAACCTACCCAATTCTTTAAAACCATTTGTGGCCTAAGACAAGGAGACCCGCTGCCTCCTTACTTGTTCATCATTTGTATGGAAGTTCTTACCCAATTCATCCATTTCCATACTACCTCCCATTTCGATTTCTCTTACCACTAGAAATATGGCAAGCTCCACCTGTCTCACCTATGCTTTGCCGATGATCTACTCCTTTTTGTAAAGCTAACTCTCCTTTTATTCACACTCTTTTCCAAGCCCCGACTTTTTTCTGCTCTTTATATGGGCTATCCATTAACCTTCTTAAGAGTAAAGCTTTTGTTGCCCCCTTCTTCCCTTAACCTCATTACATTAGTTTCCAGATTGTTAGGCTTCATCATTGGCTCTCTCCCTATTAAATACTTGGGGCTCACTCCAATTTTGTACCAATCTAAGCAAAGCAAATTGCACCCCCTTCTAGATAAAATAGAACATTGAATTTCCACTTGGATCAACAAATTCTTATCCTTTACAGGTCATCTCCAACTGGTTAATTTAGTCCTTAATTCCTTCTATGTTTACTGGTCTTCCCTTTTCCTCTTACTTGTTGGGATTATTAAAGCAGTTGAAAAGAAGCTTCAAAATTTTCTTTAGTCAGGTACATCCACCCTTGGCCATCATTCCAAAGTGAATCGAGAAGAAGTCTACAAACCAAAATCTGAGGGTGGCTTAGGCATTAAGCTTCTGAAACCCTAGATCAAAGTCCTGTTAGCCAAGAGAATTTGGATCCTCTTTTTGGATGCTGAAGCCCTCTAGGTAAAGCGGGTCCACAGTGTCAGGCTACAACATAAGAATTTTTGGTCTTACTCCCCAACCTATAAGGATTCTTAGAGCTAGAAAAAGATCTTGAAAACTAGAGACACCTTCATTTAGAAATTTAGATTCTGAATTGGGGATGGTGTAGATGTGTTTCTTTGGTCAAACACCTAGCAACCTATGGGTATTCTTTAGAGCTCTTGGAACTTAAATAGTTTCCCATTCCTTTCCTCTCTAATAGCTTGAGACAAGATCGCCTTGTATGGGAAGGTGGAATCAACATCTTCTCCAATAAAGAGGCCTACCACTTTCTTCCCCCCTCCCCCATCTAGTTCCTTTTTCTAGGCTAAGTTGATGTGGTCTTCTTACATCCTTTCCAGGCATGGTTTCACCCATGTCTTGTCTACGATACACTAAGTGTTCTAATTTTTGTATTCTTTTCAAATCTGATGGAGAGTGCCATGATCATCTCTTCTTTAATTGTCAGTACTTAAGTAATCTTTGGACCAAGATCCTCCATCTTTGTTGTCATTCCTGAAACCCTGACTCGCCTCTCTCTATGGGGAAATCCTTCAATGCTCTAAAAGAAATTCTAAATATTCTGCCTTACTCAGAATTATGTTCTCCTCTTGTGTTTACTTCCTTTAGAAGGAGAGGAATGACAAAATTTTTAGAGATAAGCAGACTAGTATTTAGGGAATCTTTGTCTCTAGCTATCAGTTTGTTAGAGAAAATTTTCTCTCCACTCACCATAAGTCCATTAATTCAATAACAATGACATCAAGCTCAACAAGAACCTTCAAATTTCTAATTATTCTATGTTATAGGTCTTATACTTTTCAGGTGCTTCCACAGATGCTAGCTTATCCAGAAGAGCTGAATTACTTCAACGAATCTATTCCCGTAGAAGAGCTTCAAAGAAGGGTCCTCTACCTACTAAAAATAAAACAATTCAGATTTGTGACTCTGATGAATATAAAGAACAAGATTTTGGTACTGCCACCTCCCGTCCATTCCCTCCCTATAGTTTTGACCCGGAGTCCAATTAGTCACTAAGTAGCACTAATCCACATCAAGCTATTTTAGATTATGACTCTTGTAAGAGATATTGGCCCGGTGGAAGCTCATAAGGCCAGACGAAAAAGATCATCAACATTAAAATACAATTTGGCAAAGGAAAAGACATGACTCAAAGCCAAGCAGATAAAAGATCCCATGGATGCATTAGAGATTGGCTTCTATGAGCCTTTAGTAGGCTTCAACAAATTTGGCAATCCTCTCTTGTCGGCTAAGTTGAGATTTGGTAGTGGCCTTATAGCCACAACCTAGGTTGGGGCCTGATTTTTCACTCCCGATTTGGCTTGTTGTGATTTGGTTAATTTAGTTTTGTAGGCCGGTTGCTTCTTTCCTTTTGTCAGTAGCTTTGGCTGCTATAGGTTGTTGCTATCTTCTTGTTTGTATAAAGAATTCTTGCTCTGTGTTTGTACCGACCTTCCTTCTCTTTTAATTTAAATTACTTTTTATTAAAAAAAAGTCCAACACAATGCTCTAAGCCATCCACCATCAGAATATTTAGAGTCTCTTTAGCACCTTTAGCTGGCAATTGTGTCATTGAACCTCCAAGATTCTCTAATGGATCTTTTGCCCTAATATCACTTTGTTGAGCTTGTTTAAGTGTTCCTTAGTCAATTCTTTTACATGTTCTAGTAATTCCTCATAGGAGTAATCACCTTCACATTTATTTTCACGAATATTGGAGTGAGAGGGACATACATCGTTGTGTGCCATGAATGAAGGACATGTTGGCCACTTCTTCTCCTTTGAAATCACTTGATTCGGACCATGCGACTTTCAAATCTTTCTTCTTCTTTGAGTCTCTCCTTTCCTTCTTTAAATCCCTTCTTTTCTTTCTTCTCTTCTTTTTTTTTTTATTCTTGAAGTGTGGGCATTGCGATATTAAAGGGCCTTTTTCACCACATTCAAAGCATCTTATGTTAACTAATTTATTTTTAGAGAAAAACATACCTTTTTTACGCATTGATGCATTTCTCATGAACTTTTAATCTCCATGTAATAAGAGTAAGTTCTTCATTTTCGCTTCCAAGTGATGATTCTTCATTAGAGCTTTCTCCTTTCTAGATTCTTTAAAGGCTACATTCTTTCTTTTGGGCACATCTTACTCTTCTTGAGTGTTCTTCATTCTCATTTCATATGTTAATAATGAACCGATAAGTTTGTCGAGAAGGAAAGCATTAAGATCTCTTTTTTATTACTTCTCATGACTTTAGTTGAGACATGAGGATTTTCCTAACAAGCTTAATACTAGAATAAATCTTACCTAGGCCCTTTAAAACACTTATAATATTATAACGAGCATATATAATAGAAATGTTTCATCATGAAATATTAAAAAATGTTCATATTGCTGAGTGAGCATGTTAATTTTGGTTTCTTTTACTTGATTTTTGCCTTTATGAGTGATTTCCAAATTATGTCAAATATCACATACATAGAGATCCTATTGAATTCTTCCATACTCAAGGCATAATGAAAAATAAGCTTAGTTTTTCAATTTAAAAAACTAACCTATTTTCTTCATTACAACATTCATTTTCTTTCTTAAGTACTCACTCATTTCTAACAAGTTTGGTAGGCATAAGTGTCTTTTAAGAGATAATAATCAATTAATCCGTATATTTCACTCATTACATAACATCTCACCATATTTTTCCAAAGCAAATAATTGTTTTCATCAAAATAAATGGCTCGATAAGGATTATGGCCTTCTATGCTAGAAAATAAAGGTATTCATAGAGTGACCATATGATCTTTACTAACTAATTTGTTGAAATTAAAACTTATGTGAAACTTATACTATGATACCAATTGTTAGGCCTGTATGGCACTTAAGAGGGTATTGAATTAGGTGATAAAAATTAATGAGCAAAACTAGTTTACCAAATGTAGAAACTAAACAATGCTATTAAATTAAATAGACAAATCAAAGTGAATGAATAAAATTAAAGGAGAAGAGAAAAGATATACACCACCGATTTATCCTAATAAGCAATAGTCCACTTGCCCCTACATCTAGTTTCATTAAAACCTATTGAAATAATTTATTTCAAGCAGTTAAGAATTACAGTAAAGGAATTACAAATCTGTTTTTGATGTAAGGATAACCTTATCTCATTCCTTTTTCAAAAGATGAAGAATAACCTCACTACCTCTCTAAAACCAACAATTAAAAGTATTTTACTCAAGTTGCTTTGGTATAAGAAAGAGGCTCACACAATAATTGATTAATACACACTAAAAACCTCAAAACAACAATAAGTATGCCCAAAATAATTGCCATAAAGTTCATAGAGATAAATCAAATAATTAGAACAACCTAAAACAACTTATTTATAATCAGATCTCCAATGTTATAATCATTAAACATATATTACTGTTGAAAAATATGACCGTTCCTAATCTTATGCTCTTGATTTTATAATATTCGATCAATTGACCTTCATCATTTGGTCGACCAATAGAGCTTCGATCGACTGATATTTGTCATTCAATTAATCAATACTCTTTATTCAGTCAACTGATTGCAAAAGGTAAAGAAAACTTCATCCAGATTGACCCAAAACAATCTAAATAGATCTTAAATTAATTTTAATGTCGAAAAAAAAAAGGTTTCATTGTAGATAATCTTAACACCAATAAATATCTAAGTTCATCAATTTTCAATTCATGTGATTTTACTACTTTATTAATACATGCATTTCTATTCAACCAAACCACAGATCAAGAGGGTTTTCACACACATTTAGATGACATTCTACTGTATAGTAAATCTTGTGAAGGACACCAAGATTATCTACATCAAGTTTTTTCATGACAGCTTTTGAATTGTTCCTAAACTATGTCATTTTAAAAGTTAAGGCAATCATCATGGCTATTCCCTACATCTACTACATAGCTATGGAGTTTCCATCATTCAGCCTCTCTCTACAAGAGATTTACTAAAAAGTTTTGCACTACAATGGCTCCAATCAAAGAGTGCATGAAAAATGGCAAATTTTTGTGGACCCAAACAACCCAAAAAGTCTTAGCAAAAAATCAAAGAAAAACTTTGCAATGCACCTATTCTAGAGCTTTCCCAAACTTTTACAAGGTCTTTGAAGTGGAATGTGATGCAAGCTGGGCAGGTATTGGAGCTTTACTTATTCAAGAAAAGCAACATATAGCATATTTTAGTGAGAATTTGAATGATGCTAGACTGAATTACTCAACATATAATACAAAAATCTACTCCATTGTGGGAGCTTTAGTCTATTGGAATCATTACTTGCATCCCAATTCTTTTGTTCTACACTTAGACCATGAAGCCTAAAGTACATTCATGGCCAGCAAAAGTTGATCTCAAGACATGCAAAGTGGGTTGACTATTTACAAAATTTTACCTTTTCATCTAAGTATAAGTATGGTAAATCAAATGTTGTAGTTGATGCACTTTTGAGAAGATATGTTATATTAGTAACCTTGGAAGTAAAGGTTCTTGATTTTGAATAACTGAAAGAGTTATGCAAGGATGGCCCAGATTTTGGTTTTATGTATACCTAAGGGGAAGAATTGGCACAACCATTTATGAAACAGAAAGGATTCCTTTTCCGTTATAATAGATTGTGTGTCCAAATGGATCAATTTGTGAATTACTTGTGCATGAGATCCGTAGTGGAGGAATTATAGTACACCTTAGGGTAAGTAAAACTCGTTTCAAGAACACTTCTATTGGTCAATGCTCCAAAAGTCATTCCCATAAGGGACTTTACTCTCCTTTACTTATGGCCAAAAAACCATAGGACAAGGTGGGTATGGACTTTATTTTGGATTTTCCTAGAACTCAAATGGGTAAAGACTCTATCATAGTGGTTGCTGATCAATTTAGCAAGATGGATCATTTTTTCCATGTGTAAAGACAAATAATGGCTCACATGTCACAAAATTATTCTCTAAAGAGATTGTTCGGTTGCATGGCATTCCTAAAAGCATTGTGTTACACAGGGATGTCAAGTTCTGAAATTACTTCAACAAGACTTTTTAAAGAATGATGTGCACAAAGTTGTTATTTATCACTTCATATCATCCCAAAAAAGATAGGAAAACATAGGTTACAAATAGAACTTTAGGAACTTTCTTAAGAGGGTTAGTGAGTAAAAGCACTAAAGATTGGGACATTGAATTTGCCCATGCTAAATTTTATACAATAGAACTCCTGCAAGTGCTACTAGCCATGCTCAATCCCTACCTACTAATGAATTTCATTAAAGTGTGTAAGGAGGAAATTATGAGTTTTAAAGCCAAAAAATGTGTTAAATATTTCAAGCATACTAATGAGGAAGTGAAGGCATAAATTGAAAATGTCAATGCAAAATATAAAGAATGTGCAAATATAGATAGACGCCAACCTAAATTTAAGTCAGGTGATTTGGGGTGGCTACAATTTCATAAGGAACAATTTCCAAGTAAAAGAAAGAATAAACTTATCCCTTAAGTTGATGGACCTTGAAAAGATAAACTTATGCCCCGAGCTAATGGACCTTTCAAGGTGCTTAGGAGATATGGTGGATTAAGCTACTTGATGAATATGGAGGCAACATTTAATGTTGGTGATCTATCTTCCTACCTTGAAGATAAATATTTTAGGACAAATGTTTCAAAAGAAGGGGTGAATAATACAGGAGTCACTTATAAAGAATTTTTAATCTTAGATTTTTCTTGAATACAAATGTAAGAGTTAGCTTTATCCTAAGGAATCTACATGGATAACATGGGTTACAGAAAAGTAGCATGAAGACGCCACATCAGTGGTTAGTAGTGTTTATTCTTATGTTTACACATGATTGTTATTTCCCTTTTCTAGTTGACTTAGTTATTTTAGTTCTATCAAGAATAAATTAAAAATTAGGTTGTATTCTTATATAAAAACATGAGTTCTCATGTTGAGGTGTGCCTTTTGTATGATTAATAATACAAATTGATTCTTTGTTAGTCTTTGGATGATTTTCTTTGTTTTCTTATTTCCTTGAATTACTCCCTTTGTGCCTTAGCGACTTAAGAGGATATTTCCATATTTCAAGATCCCCAAGATCAAAAGCTATTTTTGGTGTCTTTGTGATTAAAGATCAATCTTGATCAAAGATTTGTTATTCTATTTCCTTTCAAATCTCTGCTAAATCAGACCAGCAATTTTCCAATCTTATGAAAAGCATCAAAAACCTCAAGAATATTTATCCCTATGCATCCTACTGATTGAAAGTTGACCTATGCCTTCAATTTTGCCTTTTCTTTGGCTGACCTTTATATAGGATTTTTTATTCTTTTCCTTTGAGGCTTTGAACCCATCATTTTGCAATTCTTCCTTTTCCAAAAGGATGAGATCTGGGCATCCTAATGATGAGTTGAGCTATGACTAAGTGGGCCTAAGCCTTTAAGAATTGGTTGGTTTTGTTTGGAGACTTGCCACCTGGGGGATTCGAGCTTAGCTTCTGCACTTTCTTAGGTGGATGCAAATATGGACATATAAGAAATTTACTCATACTCTTTAGAGGCACGGATCTATGTAGGTTCACTTTTGGTGGAAAGGAGGCTCTTTTTAGAGGCTCTTCTTCTATAGTATATTCCTTATAGTAGCGCCTCCCATTGAGAATGAACAACTTCTATATGAGCACCTAAGGTCAGAAGAAAACTTAGGGACTTGCATCACATAAATGTTAGCTTCTTATAAGTTACAATTGAGTTGGATGTCAATGCAATATAAACTAGTTGTATTTTGATGATTAGAGAGAAAGGTCTCTCTCACCAACTGGCAAGTAGAGATAAGGAGTTTCTGCACACTAGTTTGATTGTGCTTGAAGGTTCTTTCATTCCTCTCCTTCTATAAAACGCAGACACAAAAAGAGAACATAACCTTAAGTAAGGTTGAATCAACATAATGCCTTTGAGAAAGCTAAGATATCCACTGACCAGTAGAGAGAAGGTTAGGTAACATTTGGCTAGAAGAGAAGACAACAAAAATCTGATTTATTAACCATCTTCAGAAGAGTAAAACCATGG
>JAOXYD010173541.1:0-10002 GCA_028565735.1 Pinacopodium congolense | reverse complement strand
ATTAATTGGAGTTAATTATTTCATTAAAATGGTTATTTTAATTATTCTTAATTATAAAAATTTTATCCTAATAATTTTTATTTTTACAAAAACTCTTTGTATTTTTTAATTTTTTTAAAAATCCCCCTACATTTTCATTTTTATGAGACACCCCATGTGTTTTTTATTTTTATCAAACACCTCCTGTACAGTAACTGCCATGTCAGCAAAACTATATAGTCACCACTGTTACGTCAATATGGTCAACTTGTCATGTCAGCACACCCCGCCACGTCACCTACCACATCAACGCCACGTCAGTACATAATAACTTTAGTGAGGTATTTGATAATTTTATTAAAATACATGGGAGTTTAGAATATTTTTAAAAATACATAAGATATTTGATAAATTATGAAAATATAGGGAGTTAAAAAGATATTTACTCTTAAAATAATCTAGAAATTATTACATTTTTGTTCTTCGGATTCCTTAAGACAAATGAAAAACATTTTAAAAAATGATTAGTAGCCAAAGAATAAAAAAAATGCAGAAGTACTTTCCCCAATTTCATTTATGTATGATACAATTAGTCAAATATCAATTTGGTGGCAAACATGTGAATATGTCTACGTTGTAAAACATGTGAATAGTCTAAGACAATGCCCTTGCACTCGGGGGAAGAACAGAAGAGACTATTATTATGGGCACGGTTTTTATTGGACTTCAATTGACCGTTGACAAAGATATTAAGAGTTTCAAACTCATTAGAATGACTGGGACCCCAACCTCAAGGTCGTAAAAGAGCACTTAATCAGGTATACGTAATTGTAATTTCTATTATCGTAATTTATTGGGATGATTTTCATATTATTTATAACTATTGCAATATTCTTGAATTGCAATGTAATAAAATTTATAATTTTAAAATCTTGGGTGTATCTCCTCAAAGCTTCTGATATAATGTTCTAGAAAATATCACCATAATTGGGATTTGCATATAGACACCTGCCAAGTGACACTGTTTCATATCATCCACTAATCTTCAAGCACGTTTTATTCTCTAAACCGTGGTAACTTACTGATCTTTACGTCTTATTACCATGCTAATAATTCTATTATGAAGTAGTTGTCAAAGTTTTTTTAAAGTTAAGAGAGGTTGTTGAAGATCATAATCATTTATATATAATTTTATAAGTATTGTATATATTTGAATTATTTACTTGTATGATTATGAATAACTTGTCTGCTAAATAAATTATTGTTTTGTTTCTTCTTTTTTAGGGAACTTACAATGAAAACTCTAGACCTTAAACTACAATCAAATCAATTTCATTTACCTCTTATGAACTAGCTAAAGCTAGTTCAAAGATAATTAATTATTGACATTAGTCTTCAATGATTCAGACACCATGACTTCTAATTAAATAATTTCGTATATTTTGAATATTTGGTAAAAGGTTTGTTTACCTCTTAATATTTTTTAAAAAATATTTAATTTATCATCTAATAGTTTCTAAGATATTACTTTACCTCATAACATTTATAAACAGTGTAATTTACCTCTTAACGCTTGTAAAATAGCACAAATTACTCCCCTAATATTAATTCCATTAAATTCCTTTAATTAAACGTTGATTCTGCACAAATAGAATACTAGTGTAGCCCTGTGAATCTCATATGGAAAAAACTAAAGGCCACCAACGGGAGCCTCTAGTGGCCCCCATGAATATATGAGGGTTATTTTTGTCCATTCACAAAAAATAATGCCCTCATATATTCATAGGGAGCCATGAGGGGTCCTATTTGGGGGGCTCAAAGCCTCTTCTATCTCATATTATTGTTAACTTGAGATTCTTTTTAAAATAAAAAAATTATAAAAAAAGGCCCCGACCCAACCTGATTCAAAACTCTTCCCCAACCTGGCCCACCACCTTTGTTTGTCATCATCATCTCTCATAGATCTATCACCGGTCCTCCTCACATGTCACCACCTTCTTTGAGTCTTGTGCCTTCTAGTAATGACAATAAATCTATGTAATATGGCAAAAAATCCCCCAACCCAATTAGCTACCTTCGTTCATTGCTACTCCTTACCATTTGTCTCACAATAAGTCCATGAGAGAAGAGATTTGTGAGAGGTGAAGGCAACAAATAAAGGTAGTGGGTTTGTTTGAGGAGAGATCTAGGTCAAGTTTAAGGCATTGTTTTAACTTTCTATTTTTTTATAAATAAATGTCATGTCATCAATAATATAATATCTATCATGCCACATTAGCATGGCACATGTGCAAAGTTAATGGTAAACTAATAAAATTGATGTTAAGGGACTAAACAATGTTTTTTTAAAAATCTTTTCTAAAACATTATAAGGTAAAGTAGACTTTTTGTCTTGAACATTTAGATGTATGAGCCATGAGAATATATAATTGGAATAGTTATTGTTAACATCATATGAGTTATCATGTAACTATTGTAACGTTAGAGTCATGATAAGATTTTAACAGTTGTAATGTTTGCATAATATTAAGCTCATACATTGCTAACCTCATTTACAAATACCTATTTTATATAATAGTTTAGACGCACAAAAATACAGACAATTCTCTTTCTCAATTGTCATGTTATTAAGCAGCAGATAACTCTCAATGATGCAGAACTTGCTCTTTTGGTATGAATCCTAAGATGAAATACCTTGTATATTTGAAAAATGACATAGAATTGATTTGTTTGAATGGTAGGAAAGAGCCTTTAAAAAGATGCATCATTTAAGAGTAACAAGTCATGTGCTTTTAAATGTAGAAGGATATAACTCACACTTACCATCAATTGCTTCTTTATCAAATTACACTTACTAGTATTAAAGTATGCTAATAAATACGGGTTGTTTGAATGTTTTCATGTTAGCTTTTAACTAGGCTTGTTTTTTTGGTACATAAAACTCGAAGTGCATTGAAAATGATAGGGATAATTGTAAAGCTTATTGAAATTTTATAATTGATTATTAAAACTTTTAGAAATTTCAATTTGAGTTCACAACATTCGATAAATAAAACCATTAATCCTTACCATTACACTTCGTCAAGTACTAGAGCTAATCAAGTAATTATCATCTTGGTTTTTGTCCTTAAATTTTTGCATATTTATTTTTCAATTCATTGATTTATTCTATGTTTATTTGTTTCCAAATTATATCAGCAATTGGGATGTTTATGTTGTAAATGCACCATGAAATTCAATTTGGATATGCATGTATGTTATTAGAGGTGAGACAACTAAATGGGTTATCAAATGATGATACCTTATGTTATTGAGATTTTGAAAGAGATAATTTATTGACCTGTTGAAGGGATTTACCATTTGGTCACAGGAAGAAAATAGCTAGAGAATGTGTTGGTATGATAGAACATATCCAAAAAAGAAAAAATTCAAAGGTGAGTATATTTATGATATTAAGTATATAGAGGTGGTTTTGTAATTTTTATTTTTAGAGTTGACTACTATTTGTATATTTTTTATTCAATTAATGTAGGAAATTCTTCAACTTATAGGTGAGAATCATGTGGAAGAAACATAGAGTCTTGTGGAAAAGAAATTGATAATAAAGACAAGAAAGATTTTGAAGTTGTAAATTGTATAGGTGAAGGAACAATTTGTGAAAGAAGTGTTGATCAGAGGAAAATTATAGATTAATATTGGTTAAATGTTTCTTTCCCTTGATTATTGTAAGAGAGGCCCATTAAGTAGATGTTGGAAGTTTTTGGTTCTAAATGATTGTTTCTTTAAGAGAGTATGATGCAGCTTAAATGTTGTGGATTTGATTTAAGGATTAGGGTTTTCAGATTAAGCAAACGTTCCCTAGTTATAGGAATCAAGAGAGAGAAATATAATTAGAGAGAGAGAGAGAGGAGGAAGAGGTGGTTATTTTTGTTACTTCATTCAGCTTTTTCCATTATTTTATTCAATGACTATTCTAACTGTTAATGAATTGTAAATCATATTATAACATGTATCAATTATTAACTAACGGACTCTCTTTCTATAGTGTCATCTCTTCTCATGTAATTTGATTAATTAATCCATACATTGTTATTTCTACATATGGATAGACTGCTACTCCTCCTTCATCTTCTTCCTATCTGCCTTACTCTTTCACCTTCTTCATTTTACGCCCATTTGTATCTTAATAATGCTTCCTCACTTAATAACCTTATCCATAAGGTTGACATTAGGAAATTTCTATTGTATATCATAGAGATATTTTCAAAAAAGTTCATTCTCTTTTATCTAATGTCATTGAACTAAGATTTGCACAATAAGCTTGTTATGTCGATTGATTAATCGTCTATCTAATACCACCACTAGAATGTATATAGTTGAATATGTCGACTGAGGAATGACTAAGGTGTTGTTAGATATTCTCCTATTTAATTACGAGATCTGAAAAGTGAAATGAATTTTGTTATTAGGGGAAGCTCTAACTGGTATGCAGCTGAACCAACATGTGTTAAGCAAATTTTTTATGGAATTATAGTATATGAACCATTGCTTTCCTATCCTTTAGTACTTGATCCACCAATAAAATGTGAGAATCATTAGATAAATAAGGTATATATAATCATGGAGAGTAACTATATACTACTTTGAAAGTTGTTATGGAAATGGATAAATGGTTGGATGTACTATACCACCATTCCATCATAGATAACCACTTACTTTATTGATGAGGATATTCAAAAGTCAAGCATCAAAGATAGGTATCTATAGTGCGATTAAAGACCTCTATGTAGTCATCTATTTATGGAAGGTATATGGTTGAAAATTGTGCCTCGGCACCTTACATGTGAAATAATTCCTTTTAGAATGAGTTGGTAAATATAGCGTCATGGTCATAAATTATGCTTTTTGGCATTCCACAAAGTTTGGTTACTCCATCCATGCATGCATAAGCTACCTTTAGCACTATAAGTGGATGATAAAGAGGAATGAAATACGAATATTTGCTCAATTTGTCCACCGCTGATAAGATGACTAAATACCATTCAAATTATGGTAGTTCTTCCATAACATCAATGCTTATGTCAGTTCATAATTGTTATAGAATTGATAAGGGTTGTAATAAACCATAAGAAGATATTATTTCATCTTTATGTTTTTAGAAAACTTCACACTTCCTTACAAAGTAATGAATGTCCCTCTATAATTCCCTCGAAAAGGAATACATTCTTATCTTTTTATATATTTCAAACCACTTCGAATGCCCCTTTAGGCTAATGTATGAAATAAAACAATAATCTTTAATCTAAAAGGTACGTAATGACCAACTATCAGGTATCCTTTCTAGCTTACGTGCTCATCGTTTCAGGTATAAGTGGTGCTCTTATTTTCTCCCTTCTTCAATTGTGAAATCGTCTCTTAAGTTGCATCATCCTCTATTTAACTCTACTTTATGTCTTAAAGTAGGTTTATTTGAGTATGAGAAATTGATAACGCAAATAATTCAGAGCTAGTTTCATGCGACAATGAATCAGCTACTTAGTTGTCAAAACTTTTCTTGTTGTGAACAGAGAAATCAAACCTAATGAGCTCGGGAAGTCGTATTTGTTAAAAAGGAATTTTTATCTTCTACTCCATAAAATATTTCAAGTTATGATGATCCTTTTATATCACAAAATGTCTCTCTGTCAAGTAATATGACCATTACCTAAAGGCTATAACTAATGCCAAGGATTCTTTCTCTTGAATTGATAAGTTCCTACAACATTCTGATGTCATTTTTACTAACATATGGTATGGGATATCCCTCTTATATAATGATTGTCCCTAACCCTTTTTCACATGCATCTACTTCTAGCATAAAAGCTTGAAAAAAATTAGGTAAGGCTAACATGGGAGATAAAGTTAGCACCTTCTTCAAAGCTAAGAAGGCCCTGGTTGTTTCTTGGGTCTAAACAAAAGCATTCTTCTTTAATAAATTGATAAGTGATCTACTTAATAGTTTATAACTCTTCATGAATATTCTATAATATCCATATAAACGTAAGAAGCCCCTCAGTTGGTTAATGTTTTTTGGGCTTAGACCATTGTTGTATTACTTGTATATTATGCGAATGAGTTACTATTCCTTTATAATTCATTATATGACCCAAATATTCAACTTGAGTAGTACAAAATAAGCATTTATAAACTTCATATACAATTGATAATCTCAAGAGTAAGTTTTAAAAGTTCTAAATGTTAAGCAAAGGACTTGCTATAAACCAATATGTCGTCAAAAAATACAAAAACAAACCTTTTTAGGTACCAAAAACAAACCTTCTCAGGTACCCATAATATATGATTCATAAGACTTTGGAATGTAATTAGAGCATTTGTCAATTTGAAGGCATGACCATGAATTTGTAATGCCTTTCATAAGTCTTAAATGTTATCCTGTAAACATCTACTTCATGGACAATTTGGTGATATCTACTCTGAAATCTAGTTTAAATAAATATTGAGCTCTATTCAATTCATTAAACAATTCCTCTACTGGTGGAATAGGAAATTCAGCTTTTATAATACGCTGATTTAAGGAATTATAATTCACATACAAGCACTATATTCCATCTTTTTTCTTGATCAATATCACCAATGTTGAAAAAGGACTCACACTATGTCTTATAATTCCTTGTTTCAACTCTACATTAATGAGCTCTTCAGCACTTCTTTTCATAATCTAGAATACCTATAAGAACTGAGGATAGTGGACTCTATGCACTCTTTAAGGGGTATTCTATGGTCAAGAAATCTCTTAGGAGGAAGGCCTTTAAGCTATTCAAATAAATTACTATAATTCTACAGTAGCTTTTATAACTAATCCTTACATTTTTTGTCAACGTATTCTTTTTAAACTCTAAAAAAATATTCTAGCATTCTCTCTGTGATGGCATATTATTCTCTTCATGTTCAACTTCCAAGATTATCAATAGATAACACACCACATCTTTTTTACTTGTAATTCTTTCCATCTTTGTCTCTGTTACTTTCGATAATTGCTTTCTTTTCTTACTTTTTAATTCCAATTTACTTCTTCACCAACAGAACTTTATTCTTTTTTTATAAGTGCATATTATATCATTTAGGGTAGATAACCACTGAAAACTTAAAATTGTGTCATTTTCCCCCAATATCAATCATCAATGCATTAGTGATAAATTCATGACCATTTATCAACCATTTGAAACTGTGATAAATATGATTACAATGTATATGCATTCCTCTAACCACCACTATTGTAATATCTATAATCTTCTCATATGCTTCCCCAGTGTTCTATAATAACTCTATGTTAATAAAATTATGTGTGTTTCATTTATTTATCAACAAATAGATTATTTTCCTTTAAATCTCGTCCTTAAAGTTCACTTGGTGATATTTTGCCTCATTTACTCCTGCCATTGCTTGAAGTGAGATGGATTATTGTCTTCTTCTTTATCTTTAAATTTCTTGGCCACAATTTCATCCTTTGCTTCATACATTTGTAGTATTTTCCTCTTACATTTGTGACTAGGTACATATTTTTCCTCCTACTAGAAGGAAATTCTTTATGTTTTTTATCAGCCAATTCCTTGTTAGATGTTTTTTTTTTTTCATTTCACCTCTTGTCCTAACCTCTAACTTCCTCTTTGTGTAGGTTTTGTCAATATATCATAGGATGCTTTTAAAAAATTAGAAAACTTTCCCCTAGATGCCCACTCCTTTAAGTATATTTTTCCCCAACAATGCAAAGCCATTACTTCATGTTTTTTTACGAGCTTATATGCATGTTGCAAAGTCCTATGGCTCTAATTTCTGACTAGATACTTTATTTTAGGTTTCAACCCTTTTAATAAAATACTCTTTAGGTAGGGCTCCGATATAACTTATCGATATGAAAATAAATCAAACTCGATGCAATAGTCTTTGATAACTCCCCTTTGTTTCAACCCCTTTAATTTTCATATAGGATCTTTAAATACAGACTCGTCGATCCTTTTTTCAAGCATGAATAGGTACTCACCTCAATTGGGAGGTTCCCTAGTCATTATATTATGTAAATAAACCTTATGCTACTTAAAGCCTCACCCTCTAAATTTTTCACCACAAATCACACCTTTACCTTAATAGGGATCTAATCAAGAGTGAAAAATTGCTAGTACTAAAAGAACGATGCTTGCAAGCTTTCTCCTTTGAACATCAAAAATTTAGTCTTATTAAATCTTATAGGCATGGGGATAATGTCCATAGAATAATAGAACATCCCTTCTGTGCCTCAAGCTTCTAATACACGTTGATCCCCTTAAACCACTCCCATTGAATTCATATTTTCCTTTTAATGCAGTTGCATAATCTGTTCCTTCAATTCTTGAATGTTTCTTTCTTGACGAAGCTCCAAATTCTACATATGATTATGTAGCCCTTCTTCAATTCATCTCCACTCCTCAGACTGGGTACCCTCTACCATAACTCTATGTTCCCTTAGTCAAATTACATCTAGTACCAATTTAATGTTGCTAAATTATTTTGGGCTTAATTTAAGGATTAGGGTTTTCAGATTAAGCAAATATTCACTATTTAAAAGAATCTAGAAAGAGAGAGACAATTAGAGAGAGAAGAAGAGGTGGTTATTTTAGTCACTTAATTCAGCCTTTTCTAGCTTTTTTTTTTTCGAATAGCTAGTTGGATTATTACACATTTATTAATTTTTAACTAACAAACTCCTCTTCTATGGCATCATCTCTTATCTTGTAATCTAATTCATTAATTCCACATGTTATTATTTATGCATATCGATATACTGCTTCTGCTCCTTCATCTTCTTCTTAACTCCCTTACTTTTTCATCTTCTCCATTTTAATCCCTAATTCTGCTCGTAATAGAGTAATTAAGGAAGAAATGTTAGCAAGTGTTGGAAAAGCTGCTAATAACCAAATGTAACTAAAGGTATAATGCTAATTGAGATAATTAAAACTTGAACATAATTTATGGATCCACTGAATAGAGACTTTAACTTGAAGGATGGAGTTGGTTGGACTATTATTATTGACTAACAGAAAGTAAAATTAATTATAATGATATGTATTTAATTGTATATTTAGCAGATAAATTTATAATTATTGATAAAAATAATTTATATTAGGGGTTAATAGAGGCAATATCAAGGTGTTTGCCATTGGCAATATATCAAAAAGAACTTTAGCGATAATATACTTATAACAGTTTGAAAAAGTGTTGCTAAAAATTAGTATAATGCAATAGTTTTTAAATTATTGTCTTTAATGATATTAAAAAGCAACGATAAAAGTAATATGTTCCCTTATGTTAAAAAAGACAACAAAATTAAAAAATTATTGCATTGAAATCTTATATGTGTAACAACTGAAATTGTTACTACTTAAAATAAGTTTAAGCAACATTTAAAGTGTTACTATTTTATATGGTTGCATTACTTTCAACATTTAGATGATTTTGAAATTATAATTTTTTAATTATTCTTACACTTTTTTCTTTTGCAAATTAAATTTTAGGATATTTTAACCAAAAAATTAGATATTTTGAAATATTTATAAATTTAATTTTAAGAATATTTTTAATAAGAAAAATTAGGTATGTTAAGCGTTAAATAAGTAACTAGATACGAATAATGATCAAAATAAATAACATTCTAATTAAATGGCTTTAACTTCTTAAGTTCAATATAAAATATCAAAAAAAGAAAATGATTGTGTTAAGAATTGAAACCATAATGTCGATGTAAACTTCTCACTATACACCAATGCTACCAGCTGTGTCTGTGGCTTAAAATTCGCGTTTAGCATCTCATATCCCATATGTAAGTAGAACTACGTATGTTCTTCAGTACAACATCTCTGACCATATTATTCTCTCCCAAAATTAGGGATGACAAAAATGGACCCGACCTAATAACTTGACCTGCCTGCTTTGGATCATACCTAACCTGACTCGATTTGGCTGAAAAAGTCAATGGAATGAACCCGACCT
>JAOXYD010173510.1:0-10003 GCA_028565735.1 Pinacopodium congolense | reverse complement strand
AGTGGAAATGAGGCTTAGCTCCATGGAAACTTCTTCAGTGTGATTAAGATAATCGACTAGAGGGTTTTCATGGAGTGTCGGGTAGGTTGCCTAGTCCAATAGGACAGGTCCTGTCAATAATTTATTCTATTTTTCTTTCTAAAATATATATTTATATTTAAAGTAATCTTGAGATAAAAATTTTATAACATTAAATAATTAAAATAACTATTTTAACAATATATATTTTAATATTTCTACTTCACTATACATATAAATTCATAAATAATCACTTGATAATTTTTTTTAATGATGTCTTAAATTAAATCTAATTTATTTATTTACTAATTACTCGTAACTAAAAATTATTAATTGATATCTCTAGTTAAATTAAGTTTAAAATATATATTTATATTCATAATACATATATTAAAAATAATTTGAAGATAAAAATTTATATATTTAAATAATTAAAATAACCATTTCAATGAGATATATTTTAATATTTCCATTTCATTATACATATGAATTCATAAACAAGTAATTACTAATATTTTTTAATTATACCTTAAATTATCTCCAATTAATTTACTTATTAATTAGTTATAAGTAAAAATTATTAATTGATCAATCTAATTAAATTAGCTTTAAAATGTATATTTATATTCATAATATTTATATTAAAATAATATTAAAATAAAATATTATAGTTTTGAATAATTAACATAACCATTTCAATGAGATTCTAAACCCTAAACACGAAGTGAAAATATTGCAATACATCTTATTGAAATAATTACTTTAATTATTTAAAGTTATGAAATTTTTATTCCAAGATTTTTTAATATAAATATTATGAATATAAATACATATTTTAGGGTTAATTTAATTGGAGTTATAAATTAATAATTGTTTAGTTATAACTAATTAATAAGTAAATTAATTGGAGTTAATTTAAGGCATAACTAAAAATATTATTGATTATTTATGAATTCATATGTTAGTGAAGTGAAACTATTAAAATATATCTCACTGGAATTATTTTTTTATTATTCAAAGTTATAAAAATTTTATCTCAATATTATTTTTAATATAAATATTATAAATATAAATATACATTTTATAGTTACTTTAATTAGAGTTATCAATTAATAAGAAAAATAAAATAAATTACACTTTACTTCCTTATAATTTAGCCAAATATCATACACCTCCCTGACATTTGAAAATGTTATATACACTCCACCTAAACTTTGAAAAAAATATCATTATGTCCTCTGTCATGTCAACCCGCTATATTACGTGCCATGTCAGTATGCTACACAATCACATTACCACGTCAACTCCTGTATTTTTCATTTTTTTCAAACACCACTGTGTTTTTCATTTTTTTCAAATACCTCCTGTGTAGTAACTACCACGCTAGTTGCCACATCACTTGTCATGTCAACTGCCACATCAGTAGAACTGTACAATCACCACTGTCACGCCAGCACAATCAACCTGCCATGTCAGTGTGGTCAACCCTCTACGTCAGCCCCTCGCCTCGTCAGCCGCCACATTAGCCCCACGTCAGTACATAATAGTTTCATGGGGTATTTGATAATTTTGTTAAAATATATGAGGTTTAGAATATTTTAAAAAACACAGGAGGATATTTGATAAATTATGAAAATACAAGGGACAAAAGGATATTTACTTTAAAAATTAAAAAATAATATTAATGATCGTAAAATTTTTACTATTATATCACATATTGTCATGTAATTAATATTATGAAATTTTTATAAGCCCTATAGCACCCAAGAGAGGGGTAAATTGGGTGTTTAAAATTTTTTTGACAAATTAAAACACTTTAAGTACTTTAGGCAAATTTCAATTAAATGATTTCTTTAACCAGAATTCAACCTAAATGGTATGCCAAACTTTATGTTAATATTAAATAAATTCAAATAATAATAAAGCAATCACAAATGCACAAATATAAAGAGATAAGGGAAGAAAAGAATACCAAGATTTATAGAAGTTCGCCTACCCTAAAGATATACTACGTCATTTCTTCAACTATTTGATGGAAATTCACTAACAACTAATCTTACTTTAATTGGGAGAGTAACCCTTACAACAATCTTAATTATAAGGGTAAGAGGAACTTTTACAACAATTTTGATTAAAGATCAAGATGAACCTTTACAATCTTGGTTACAAGGGACAAGAGGATCCCAATCCAATCTTATTCTAAGGTCAAGAGAAACCTATACACAATCTTATTCCAAAGTCAAGAGGAACCTATCACAATCTTACTTAAGTAGATGAAGAGCAACTCGAACAATTTCAACCAAATTATACAATTTTTGGACCACAAACACAGCCCTTAACTTAGGCTACCAAAGCCTTTACTAAAGCTTATATAGCTTATTAAACCTTAATCAAAATCAACACAAGATAAGGGTTTAAATACAACAAATGCAATGCTTATACCTTATGTAATCTTTAATGCATATACAAGGCCTAAAGCAATCCAATTCACAATCAAATATTTTTTGCAATTTAAATCTTATTTTCTACAGGCCTATTTTCTACAGGCCAAGAGCAACATATCAAATCTATTTTAAAGACAAAGAGCAGTCTATAATACAGCAACAATTAATACAAAGTCAATCCCCCAATTATATAACTAAAGCACACCTTCAATGGTGTTTCTTTAAAGCTCAATCAATAAAATTAATTCTGAAATTTCTAGAGGCAAAAAAAATATAGCAAGCCTTTTAACACATCAATATATCATAATCAATCAATTTGATCCAACAAAAACGAAATTTAATAGCCAAATAATCAGTTTTAGTCAAAACAAACAAAATTTGTTAAAAAGTTCAGGATAAATTTCCAGTCTATAAAACAAACGAATTTAATCACTCAATATCAATATTCATGTTAGCAACAAATCGTAACACCAAATACAATTTTATAGCATCAAATAATGGATTAAATCGAGACCAAAGTTAGAATACTCAAACCTAGACAACTTTGAACAACCTACAAAGATTAAGCTTAAACAAACTATATGATCACTCAAAAATTGAAAAACAAAATACTAGCACACTCCTAGGACCTTAAGGAAACTGAAAACAATAATTTTACACACCTAGAAATTGATTAAAAATCAAAATCGAACTAAACTTTGAAGCTGCACAAAAATTGAACAATTTTAAGTGTTTTGCGTTCTTTGACCTCAAACAAACGTTATGAGTACTTAAAAATCAAAGTAAAAACTTTACTATACTCTTGAGACCTTATAATTAAGAAAAACGTGTATGATAATTTTGAATCAATAAAAATGATTTTACAAGTTCAAAATTGAAGCACATAAAAGTTTAGAAAAGTTCAATCAAAACATAGACAATTTTGGCATAGAAGCTTTTGAAATCTTGAAACAAACAAATTAAGCACTTAGAAAATCGAATGAAAGCTTTATGAACTTCTTCTATGTCTCTGCTAATTGAAAATAATAATTTATCTACATAAAAAATTGATTTAAAACATGAAAGAGAGATTGAATGAAAGTTGTATATAAAAATAAAGAAGATTTTGAATATTTGAATGATTAATCTTGTAATTTATTTTCAGAAGTTCTAAAACTTGATAAAAATGTTTAGGAGAGATATTCATAGTGTTAAGGGAGGTTTGGAGTCGTTAGAAATAAAAACTAGTCGTTTGGAAGGTTAAAAAGATGTTAAAACTGAAACCCCAAAACTAGCTATTAGAGACAGTGCGTACAACGACACCCTCTGGATCCTTCAACAATGTCGTTGACTAAAGAACATCCGGCCGTTGAAGACACTAGAAACAAAGAGTAAAACGGCACCCTAGTAACCGTCGTTTAAGGATCAGCAACTGCAGTTTTACCTCTAGAAAATATGAAAAATAGCTCCAAATTATCTTTAAAACTTTCTAAACAAATTCTTAATATTAAACAAGACTTTAAACAAGTTTTAAAACATAATTCAAGACTATTTGAATCATCAAACAAATTCAATTTGTTCAAAACACAACAATTGCCTTAATTATGAAAACTTTCATGTTTAAACAAATTTAAAACCTTTTCAAAAATTCTTAAACTATCTATAAACCAAAATTTATAATACGAAGATATTCAAATAAATTTAGACATACATAAACATCTTCAAGCAACAATTCAATTAACTTAGATACATCAAAAGGCATACATTAAAATAATTTAACACATTTCAAGTTGATTATGCAACATATAGCCTAAATGCCATCCTAATTCAATTCCTAATATATCAAAGCCACAATTAAGTTCAATTAATCACTAAAACCACAATTCAACTTTTATATGCCTATATGCAAATGTTCATGTAAATGTGAGAGCCCTTTTCAAGTATTGATTATGATCAAGTTTAAGACACTTACAACTTAAGCCTTTTTCCTAAACCTTTCTAGACTTGATCTTCATTCTCTTGATATCTAAGTCCTTAATCATCCAATGCTTGAGCTCATCACTTGATCTTTATCATTTTATCCTTAATATCTAAGCTTTTGATCATCCAATGTTTAAACTTTTCTACCTTTGGCTCCACAAATATGTTTTTGCACTTCAACCATTTACCTATCTTAATTATACATCAAAACTCAAACATTACTAATAATAATGTTTTGTCATCATCAAAGCACATGCGATTCAATAATTTTTATCCCAAGATTATTTTTAATACAAGTATTATGAATATAAATATACATTCTATAGTTAATTTAATTTGGACTTTTAAATTAATAATTTTTTAAGTTATAACTAATAAATAAATAAATAAATAAATTAGAGTTAATCATCTCATTGAAATGACTATTTTAATTATTCTTAATTATGAAAATTTATCATAATAATTTTCATTTTTCTCAAAAACTCCATGTGTTTTTCTCTTTTTTCAAAAGCCCCCATGTATTTTTTCATTTTTATTAAACACCCCCTGTGTTTTTTATTTTTTTTCAAACACCCCCTATACAATAACTACCACATCAGCTACCATATCATCCCCACAACGTTAGTCGCCACGTCAACACTGTTGTATAGTCACCACTGCCACGTTAGCACAATCAATCAGCCACATAAGCACACTTACCATGTCAGATGCCATGCCAATACAAAATAGTTTCAGGAGATATTTAATAATTTTGATAAAACGAATAAGGGTCAGGGATATTTTTAAAACACAGGAGGTATTTAATAAATCATGAAAACACAGAGGGCAAAAAGATATTTACTCTTAATTAGATTAGGCTTCCATGTTTTAAGTTCTGAGTTTTGTCTTGTTGTGAAGTTCGAGTATAGATAGAAAGAAAAACTGCCAATATTAAACTATTAAGTAGATTCCAATTTTTTATTTTGGGACTTTTTACTATTTATTATGGAAAGTTTTGAAATCACCATTAAGTAATTTTGTTACAGGTTAGTTGTAGTGCAAGAGTATGGAAAAAAAAGAAGAGAGAGAGAGAGAGAAGAGTGAATCAGAAGAATAGAAGAATCTAAATTATCATTGCCTGATTCAAAAATTCGTTACATTCATTTGTATCTTTCAATAGCCTTGCTTCAAATTATTACTCGCATTCGATATTTAATCAATCCTTAAATGACTACATATGTCTTAAACTGCATCATATTCTTTAAGCACTATGCTACGTCGTATTTGCTTGGCCTCAACATCTTCGCTCCTTTATGTTTTAATTGGCTTCACCTTCTTTGTAAATTGCGTCTCACCTCTGGTCACCCACATCAATATCCCCATGTTCGATAACCTTGTCCACAAGGTTAACATTCAGGCAGCATTGCTGCAAATCATAAAGGAACTCCTAAGATTTTTCATTAAGATAAGTAGAACACCACTGCACCAGGACTTGCACAGCTAGACGATGATGATGATTAACTAAACGTTGCTCCATCCATCACACTTATGAGTAAGAAATGATGCTAGGGTTGAGTTGCAGCCACAATGTGTCTTTTAAATTAAGAGATATGGAAAATTTAATGGATGCGACAATCAGCTGGTAAATCCAATTGGTAAGCTACCAAGCCAACTCTCTTAGCAACTATAAATGGGCTTAAATACAGGGGGCTTAACTTAGTGGAAACTGTGGACTAAGAACTCTGTTAGAGATAGTTTTTGAGATTGACATACACCTAGTCACCTACCTGAAACTCTTTATCTGAATGGTTCTTGTCCACTAATTGTCTCATTTGATTATGTGCTAGGTTAATATTTAATTGAAGTATGTTGATCATGTCCTCCCCATCCCTCATGAATTGGTCAACTTGCAGAAGTCTAGAGTCTCCAGTGAAATATGGTATATGAAAAGGAGGTGAGTACCCATAAATGACCTAAAAAATGTCATCTTAATGGCAGAGTGGTTATACCACCACTCTGCAAGTACTAACCAGTGATTCTATTATTGAGGAAAATCACCCATCAGGCACCTCAAGTAAGTCTCCACGGTGCGGTTCAGCACTTTAATCTGCCCCGTCCTTTTTTGGATAATAGGCTGTTAAAAAGTGTACTGACTTCTTTAAAGGTGGAAGATCTCTTTCCAAAATTGGCTGGTGAAGATGATACCATGATCAGACACATTAGTTCTAGGTAGGCCATGTAGACACACCACTGATTCCACATCATAACCTTGCCTGATAGGGTTTAATTATATGATATTGTTATATGTATTTCAATATGAATTCAACTATATTTTATTTCCTAAATACTCATTTTGTGTTTATAATATGTTTTGATGCATATTTAATTATTAAACACAAATTTATATAGAAAAGAAAAAGATTAGAACTAATTTGAAGCAAGGAAGAGGAGGCTTGCAATTATAACAAGAGCACAATGTTAGTTTTGGATGTCTAATAATGAGCACTCCAAAACGACAACACCAATGAAGATATACGACAGGAGCTCATCAATGCTTGCTCACTCTTTTAAGGTTTCAAAACAACTACATTTAAGGAGGCTTTAAAAGGAAAAGTTTGGACAGGTGGCAGGACTTGGATTTGGTTTTGAATTAAGGGCATGAAGTGCCCTAGAGGAAGCTTAGCTAAGAAAGATTGACGGTTGCTCACATGAAAACAAGAAAAAAATAGATATCTTGGAGCTTCTAGACAAAGTGGGCGAGATGCCATCAAACAAGAAAGGTGTGGTCGTTTTTTATCTTTTTTTCAATACTTAGGAATGAAGCTTTCTTGAAGGGAGACTTTCGGCTACAGCTAGGAGTTGTTCCATTTATATTTGTTGTTGTCTTTGGTTTCAATTTTCTCTTAGTTTCAATTGCTAAGCCCAAATATCATGTATTCCATGGCCGAATATCATGCTTTTCATGGCCACATGTCATGCTTTTCTTAACCGTGTGTTTCATTCTCTCATCCAGATTTTTTAATATTGTTTTACTTTCAAACATTGAATGCTAATATTTCAAGTTATATGATGTTCAATTCACTAGTCTAATGCCTTCCTAGGTGTAGATATTAATTTGAATAGTTTAATTTCTTAATATTATAAGGAACCTTACCTATATATATGAATAGAGATTTTTATTATCAATTTTCAATCTTTATTCCTCTTATTTGAGCCTTGAGTTTTATAATTATATTTTTTTATTAACTATTAATTTTTTAGATTTTTATTTCATAGAGTTTCATTTATCCATAGAGTGTTTGGTTCATCTATATTTAATAATTAGTTTTTATGGATGTTCTTAAGCTTTAATTTATTAAAATTTCAGTTTTTGTTTAATTTTTATAATCTGGAATTTTTATTTAAAGTGCTAAATTAAGTCTTACTTAATTAAGTTCTAGATAATTGCCTTTTAGATGAAGTAACTTAAGTTTCCATTAGGTAAAGTGTTGAATTTTGATATCTTTCATTACTGTTAATTTTTTCACTTTTATCTTACTTGTTTAATTTTTGGATTTAAATATTTTTCATATTTGTTTTGATTAAAAAATCAGATTGGGTGAAGTGTTATTCCATGAAGTTTTGTTTATTCTTAGTGTCCTTAGTTCATTGATGCTTAGTAACTAAAAATTTGTGCTTATTTTTAGATCTTAATTAAAGTAATTTCAGTTTTTGTTCAAGTAATAGGTACTAAAATTTTTTGTTATAATATTAATTTGAGCTTTGTTGAATTATGTTTTAGTTAATTAATTAATATCTTAGTTAACTTAAGTTTTTGTTAGTTTAAGTGTTCAATTGTGTTTTTCATTAAGTGTTTTAAATTTTCCAACTTTTCATTTATTTAGTTAAGTATGGATTATACTTGTTTAATCTTTATTTTAAGTAGTTTGAACATGTGTGGCTAGTTCTCTTAGGGATTTAGAGATATTAGAAGGATGAAGGGAGGAAAATTGTGAGAATAGAGTTGAAGTATGCTTAATTTGGTGCTTGTATGTTTAGGTCGGTTTAGGATTTAGGTTAAATATCATGAATTAGGAGTTGCTTTTAGGCTTGATCACCCTTTAATCCATAGTAATAATCCATAGCGATTCCCGAAAGTAGCAATAGGTTAATTGAATTTGTTAGGACAATACTAACCTAGGGTCTCATACCTTTAGGCCACACTTTCCGAGCTTATGAGTAGGTGGCCTAAGTTAGTTGTTCCTTAGTACCTACGGTGTCTTCATTATTAAATCTTGAGAGTTTTTTTCTAAGTTATTGACAAGGATAGAGGCATTTCTATAGTTCATTAGATTTGTTTGATTTAGAGGAATTGATGGCTCGAGAGCTTATACAAGCCTATAAGATAACACTGTGACTAGAGTACCTCTTATTTAGATTCAAGGATCAATGATTATTCCGATATCCTAAAGATATCTCTAACCCACTTTTTTGCTATTGTTATTCATCTTTTCTAAGTTTGCTTTGTGTTTGCCTTTTGGTTTACATCTATTACATCTTAGTTTATTTTGCTTTCATCATTCTATGGTGTTTTCTTTTCTCTTTATTACAACATTTGAAATAGCATTTGTATTCCAACTCTTTGTGGTTCGATCGTAACTTACCATTACTGAATAATTTGGATAGTTAGAAATTTATTATTTAGGAGTTTGTGACGAAGTACCTTTAACTATAGATTGAATCTCAATGGTGTCAGCCTTATTCTTCTCCTTGATATTCATGAAAAACTTATGAACTAATGTCAAGTAATATGACCTAACAATCATCAATACTGGCTCCCATCCCAAGGTTTGAATTGCACTAGAAATGTCAAACTCGGCCTCTAAGTCATATAAAGTTGGCGCTCTATAATAAACTTATTGGTTTGGTGCAAATGGAACCAATCAAAGTTCTCTTTTGTTGTGAATTTACTGAAATCAAAGGTGGGTCTCTTGTGTAAAGGTTCTTTGATAGAAATCAAGGGTGCCATCTAATGAAAAATTATTCAAGAAATATGCAATAAAGAGTCTAAAATCACAAATAAAAATTAGAAACAATTTTTTCGATATGATTCGAAGGAATATTCCATTCCTTATAATATTCTCAAAATTTCAATGGAAGATTTATGTTGCAAAATTAGTATCAATAGAGAGTTAATGAAATTTCTAACACAATAATACCAAAATCTAACCAAATGGAAGCCTACATAGCAAGAAAGTGGGAAAATATACCTTCAACATGAATAGTGGACAATGAAGCATTGCAGAGGATTTTACAGTGATTTTAGGATGTGTTTAAGCGATTTAAGGGTATAATCTTGTAAAAAATGAAAAATGTGACAAATAGAAAAAAAAACGATTTGGTGGAGAAATGAGTAAGAAATAGACTCTAAACTAAAGAAAGGGTGAGAGGGTAACGACAATACAAGAAAGAAGAAAAAGAAATAAACAATGAAACTGTGTCATTTTTGTCTCTATAGCGAGTTTCGACGATGGTCTTTAGGTTCTATAAAGGTGTTGTTAATAAATCTGTGAACCATTTTAAATGCTCCAAGAATGTAAAGATCAACAGTGGCTCAACAATCC
>JAOXYD010173499.1:0-10003 GCA_028565735.1 Pinacopodium congolense | reverse complement strand
TAAACCTATTTTTAAACTAAAATAAATCATCAAACATCTAATCCATAGCTCTTTTACACATTTGGTAATTTTAAGAATTTTTCAGAAGTAATTAAAATTCGTCTCTAAAGTGTTTAAGCCAAAATAACCAATTTTTAGCCTTTTTCAAAATTTCAATCAATTTCTCTAGATTTTCCTAAATGATTGTAATCCAACCAACCTGATAATTAAGTAACCAATTCCTCGTGGGTCGACACTCGGAGTTTCAAATTTTACTCCACTTTATTACTTTTGCGATAGGTGCACTTGCCTAAAAACTCCGTTGGTTTTAATGTAAAAATCATTTCAAACACCCATCAATTTTAAAGTCACCTAACCAACGCAACATCACCTAACCAATGAAATAGTTTACAAGATAGGTCTGGTGATCTTAATTTGACAACACATGGAATTAAAAGCTTGATTGAAACATATTAAGCAAAGTGGACTTAATCTCAAAATTTTTTGCTTGTATAAGAGGCCTTGTAATTCCTTATCAGTTGGCATTAAAACTAGGCCTTATGGAATCCATACGTGTCCTTTGATCTCCACGTCGTTAACCTTTTTTTGCCTTAGTTCTTTAAATAGTCACCACATGATTCAAGTTAAAAAAGTCTAATGCATAAATTTAAGGAACAAATACTAAAAGTTTACTAGAGTAGAAGAAACTAGCAAAGAATTATTAAAATGGCAATGCACAAAAGCTTTTGAGTTAAAGATTAAAAATTAGGAACCATTTTATCCCTATTTTATTTATCTTTTACGTTGTTAATTAATTATGCTAAGCCCAAAAGATTCCAATGTTTTAGTCACATTCTCTCAAGGCGTAACAATATGTTCCTAGCCAAATTACATAAGATCAATCTTGTAATCTCTAATCTATAATACCAATCCTGAAAATGCAAATAATTATGTAGTATTTCAATAGGTAGCCAATTAATTAACTAAGGTCTCTCTCCAATCCATCAATAAACCTAATATTTATGGGCCTATGTAATGCTAAATTTCATTGTTCAATTAATATAAATTCCAAGCTCAATCTCTTAATATGTTGTGAGGTTTAAATATAAAAAACATCATAAATATTCATTCATTAAGTCAACAAGATGATTTCAACAAAATAGTTCAAAAAAATCCTTAGAAAATGATTAGCCACTCATGATGTCATTATACCTATCAACTAACATAATATCCATACAAGTAGATAGAAAAGAGAAGAAGAAATAAAAACTACTGAAGGTGCCACTCTTCTTTTCACTCCCTTTAAGCTAGAAATTTTGCAAGTGAGGTGTTCTTAATGAATGATGGATGATGATCTCGATATCTGTTCACAGAAGACCTCAAAACCTTTATTTTTCTCTAAAGGAAAGCTTCTTATGATTGGAATGAAATAACCTAGGGTTTTTATCCCTTAAAATGCCAAAACACCCTAAAAGGCCCCATGGCTCATGTTTCATGAGAGGGTGTCAAGACCACTAAGCCATGATCATTGCTTAATCATGGTTTTCATTCCTCTCTTCTTATTCTCTTCCTTTATTCTCTATTTCCATTCCAATTGAAAACACATTAGGCATACAAACTAATAAGATCCAAATCATGCCTAATATTATCACTAAGAACTCAAAACACATTAACATAAAGAATATACAAAATAACAACAAACTAAGTCTTAAACAGATCAGTTGAAACCTAAATATGCACAATAAACATTAAAAAACTAGGAAAACCTATCCTAAACATGAATATCACAAGGCATAGAAGTGGCAAGTTTTCTAACCCCTAAGGACCGAAAAAAATATGGGTAAGTAATGCAAAAGAAATTTGTTAGTTTTATACGAATCCAAAATCAGCAAGGGATACATAAATAGTGGGTGCTTTAGACATGTGACAAGTGATGAGTCTCACTTCATATCCTTGAGGATTAGTAATGCAGGCTATGTGACATTTGCAGGCATTGCCAAGGAAAAGGTATTTGGTATTGAATAAGTCAATAAGAAGGATACTTTTAATGATAATGTGTTTTTATATGGTAAGTATTTCAAAGTTATCTTTAAAGGCAAATCATACATTGTTTCTAAACTTATAGATAATAGTTGATATGATTGAAATTTATTAAATTCTCATATGGTTTTTAATGTCATTTTAATCTTATTTAAGTGTTTGGATACTCAAATTGTGTTATATTGTGTTTAATGATAGGTTTATTGTCTTAGCACAAATTTTGGGTCAAAGCATGAAGCAATTTGAGCAAAATTCAAAGATTGTAGTAATTTGAAAAAAAAGAAAAAAAAGAAAATTCAGCTTACTAAGTGTTTTAAGCTCACCGTTTTAATTAAATAAAACGGTGAGCACAAGGCGTGTGAGAGGAGAGTTGCACGAGAATTCGAAAACAAAATAGATGGGGTAATTAATTTGATTTATTCGGGAATCACTAAGCGAAATAAGAAGAGGTGGACAAGTGAGGTGCGGCTAGGCAATGGTGGACTGGTGGCTATCTAAGAGAGTGGAGGTTGGGACGAGTCTTGCGGCTAAGTAGGACATGTTTGGAGAGTTGGCAGTTAGAGCTTCGGCTTGTGGTGCTGCAGCTGTCTTGGCATATGGCTTAGGGAGGCAGCTTCGAGCTGTTGGCGTGGATGTTGCTGCACACCAGGAGACGCTGTTTTGAGCTGCTATGTGAGAAAAGGACACGCTACTAGGGACCAAGAGTCAGCTTCTGCACTTGTGAATTAAGTTTCAATTAATCACTATCCCATATCGAATTTATTGAAGAAATTTTGTGTAGCTTACTTCGCTAGCTTTATCTTATTTTGTTATTTCAGTCTTTTTAAAAAAAATTTAAAAAATAAAAATAAAAATTTGGACAAAAACTGAAATAAGAAAACAATATAAAGTTATAGAAGTAAGCTACACAGAATTTCAGCATTAAAATCCATATGGGATAGTGATTAATTGAAACTTAATTCACAAGTGTAGCAGCTGACTCTCGGTCCCTAGTAGGGCGTCCTCTTCTCACATGGCAGCTCAAAACAGCATCTCTTGGTGTGCAGCAACATCCATGCCAACAGCTCGAAGCTGCCTTCCTAAGCCATACGCCAAGATAGTTGCAACACCATAAGCCGAAGCTCTAGCTGACAACTCTCCCAACCTGTCCCACTTAGCCGTAAGACTCGTCCCAGCCTCCACTCTCTCAGACAGTTGCCAGCCCACCATTGCCTAGCCGCACTTCACATGTCCAGCTCTTCTTATTTCGCTTAGTGATTCCCGAATAAATCAAATTAATTCCCCCATCTAATTTGTTTTCGAATTCTCATGCGACCCTTATGGGCCTTGTGCTCACCGTTTTATTTAATTAAAACGGTGAGCATAAAACACTTAGCATGCTAAATTTCTTTTTCCTTTTTTTTCAAATTACTACAATCTTTGACTTTCGCTTAAATTGCTTCATGCTTTAACCCAAAATTTGTGCTAAAACAATAAACCTATCATTAAACACAATATAACACAAATTGAGTATTCAAACAACAAAATAAGATTAAAATGATTTTAAAAAGCATATGAAAATTTAATAAATTTCAATCTTATCAGTAGTGTAATTTCCATTTTAAAGAGAGAAGGAAACATTTACACCATTAATTTGAATGATTTGGCTAATAATGATGCCAAGTATTTTGTCCTTTTGAATGATGAAGCTCAGATATGGCATATATGTTTTGTACATGGTTGCATGGAACACAATTTCAATTTTAGTAACACGGAGCTAATGAATGGACTACCTAGATTAAAGTCTAAAAAAGACAAAGCATATGATGCATGTCAAATTGGTAAGCAAACTAAAACCTATTTTAGGAAGAAAATGCGATAACTAATTCTAGACCTTTAGATTTATTTCATATGGCCTCTAGAGTAGTTATTTTAGGATCAAAATTATACATATATGTGATAGTTGATGATCATAATAAGTTCTGTTAAGAGATGCTCTTAGATAGTAAGGATGAATGGTTTAAATTCATTTTTAAGTTTATTAAGTGATTTAAACTAGAAAAGGACTATAAGATTCCTTCATTAGGAGTTATCATGGCAGGCAATTTAAGAATATGATATTTAACACATATTATAAGGAAAATAGGATCTTTCATAATTTTTCAACTCGTATGACGACCAAACAAAATGAAATTATGGAGAGAAAGAATAAAACTTTAAAAGAAAAGACTAGTATGATGTTGAAAGAATACAATGTCCCTAAGCATTTTGGCATAGAAGTCGTAGATTATGCATTGCATGTTTCTAACAAAGTCTACATAAGAATGGGAGGAGTTGTCATCTCACTAAATAATAAAATACCTAAGTAATCCTTTCTATATAACTAGGGAAAGTCAAGATCAATCTCATAGATAACTGGTTCTGTTTAGAAGCTATTCCAAAATTTTTGCTAAAAGAAAAAAATAAAAACATCCCTAGACTAGAAGACGTTAAAAGTAAACACAAAGGCAATTAAGGATCATAGAATAAAGCTGGGCAGAAGATGTATTTAGGATTTCAGACTTATAATTGATCATTGAAATAAATAAATTGTGATTAGTCTAATATGCTAGCCTATAGATTTAAACAAGCTCTCAAATCCTATATTCCACCAATTTTAGATAAGTCCTTTAAGATAGAAAACTTATCCCTAATTATACGACAACCTAGAATAAGCTCTCTAGATTTAAAGTCATGACAACATTAACCCATTAGGGAACGACTGGCCGAAGCCTTAGTAACAAAAGTTCAAACTATATAAGCTAGAGAATTGGAATACTAGGCCAAGTTTATTAACTTCACTAACAAATTCAATTATCTTATTGCTACCTATGGAAATCACTTAGAATATTACGTATCATAAATTCAAACCTAGGATGAACTAGATATTACACTAGAATTTTAATTCAATCCCGACATAAATCACAAAGCCTAATTAATTCGTAATAAATTATGATAAATATTAAGCTAAAATCCCATTAATAACTTCCAACCCAAACACAACTTAAGTTAACGTCCCAAAATTGATTAAAACAAATAATAAACTAACAATAACCATAATAGAAATAATAAATAAAGTGTTTGAAAATAAAAGAAAACATAACTAGATTAATAAAAAGCAAAATTTTGAAACAATAATAAGAAATTAATTTGTAAACTGTAAATAAACAGCCCAAACTAAGGAACTAGAAAAAAAATTAATCTATGGGACTAATAAAGAAAGCATTCAAACTTATGGAAGAATTGGAAAATAAATAGAAAGCTAAAGCTAATGGAGAACATGACTAAAAGGAGATAATGATGGAAATAAAAATGAAAAAAAGGAAGGAAACTCCAATGAAAAATGCTTATGTTGTCCACTCTTCAAGAAAGCTAGCTCCAATGTTGTTGCCCACTCTCCAAGAAAAGCTGATAGCCTCTTTACCTGTTGATGCTATCTTCTATACACATATAAGGCTTTTAAAATTTTGCCCTTTAGTTACACCCAGTTAAATGCCAAGCCTCCATCTATTAATCACATCTGGCTCTCTTGGAAAAGCTTTCTTAAGCTTTTGATTTTGTCCTCTTATGTTAAGAAGACTGGGACACATTTCTTCCTTTGAAAGCTTCTCCTCCTTTTAAGCTTTTGTCCTCCTCCTAAGCTTTTATGCTTTTATTTTTATGGCTAGGTGAGTGGGACACTAGTCCGACTAAGAGGAGCTCCTACTTAGTTTTTTACTTCTCTTGCAAAACTTTGATGTATCTCCTTTGCAAAGCTTTTACAACGTTTTATTTTTTTGTCACTATTTTAAAGCAATAAACCTTTTGTTTTTAAGTCATTTAAAACCATTTCTTATGGTTCAATCTTTGGAAAGCTCACTCACTTATACGCTTTTTTTGCTCCCTCCATTTAATAATGTATTTTTTGCCACCGAAGGAGAGCTCTATCCTTTTCAAGCTTTTCTTGTCTTATTTAAATGCCTCCTGTAAGCTATCATGAAGCTTTCTTTGTCTCTTTAATGCATCTTATCTTCTTTAGCATTCTTGCTCCAATTTACTTTAAAATCTTGTCTATTTGATCCCAAATGTGTATCAACATATCCAATCTAGCATTCAACACAAATTAAGCATTTTATATTGAAAATAGGATTAAAATAACATGAAAATGCATAAAAAAGTTTATGACAATTCAATCCTATCAACTGCCCCCAAACTTGAACTATTGCTTGTCCTCCTCTAATAATTTAAATATCTTGTTGAAACAATTTCAATAAAGAGTTAATAGTTAATTAAGTATAATAGAAATCAGTCAATGATTTTAATCCAATTCACAGATTTCTACTTTATCATGATAAAAAAATTTATCATAAGCAAAACACACAGTTATCCATAATATCCAACGTTCAAGCGATTTCATATAGGTTATCACACAAATTAATCAAGGATGCTAAAAATGACCAAATATAAATGAAGGCACAATACATTATGTGATTTCAGAAATATTTATGTTGAACTAAGGGGGGTTCCAATATTATTTTTGAAGATAACAAAACATCATTATTATTAATGATTTGAGTTTGCATGGTGAAATTCAAGGATAGGTTATTTCAAGATGATTCCATATGTAAAGCTTGAAGTTTGAAGGGCTAAGATGAAGCTAAAGGAAGAACAAAACATATAAAATTAACAAGAACTTACTTAGGGTTTCTTGCATTCAATTTTAAGTTTTACTTACTGTAAATGCACCTAGGGGCTTAAGTTTGATCATGCAATATACATAATTTTTAAAAGTGGCATAAAGTTTCATAGCATAGTCATTGAATCATTTTTATTATTCATCTAGTCTAAACTTATTTTTAAAATTTTTTTTAATTCTTATTCAATATTTGGATAGTTAAGACTTATTTTAGCCATTTGTTTTCATTTTTAGAATTAAAATTCATTTGGTTTAAGAATTTTTTGTTGACATACCTCAAATCTATCCACATTCGAATTATTATCATTCAATCTGATTTTTTAGTACGCAAAGCATTTTTTATTCCTTAAAACTTATCATACACATTTTTCCTAAGGTCCTAAAAGTGTACTAGATTTTTGTTTCATTTTATTAGGCACTTAAAACATTGATTAAAGCTTTAAGAAGACATATTACTCAAAGTTATCTATATCACTTCTATATTTCCTTATTTAGAATTAAATCAGGATAAACCCTAAAATACTTAATAAAAAACACAAACAGCCACAGAACAAACCCTATACGCCTCCTAGACATCTAAAAACTCCCTACTCAAGTTTTTTAGCTCTCAAAAACAAAATTTGATAGATAAACTTCGCCAATCTTTCCAAGCCATCTTTCTCTACACTATTTCAATTTTCCCTTATCCCTATCATCTTAAATCCATTTGGTTAACTACGAAATTTTTGTTTTCTGTTAGAATAGGTGTGTATTAAGGCTATTTGATTTGGTTTAAAAATGTTTTTTCAAATACACCTAAATTGTCACTATTTTTCTATTCTTGTGTTTACTACATATTTTTATTATATAAGTTTGGGTGTATAAGCTTGCTATTTTTAGTTTTTTTTTAATCTTAGGATTACCCAAGTATGTTTATGTTGATTTTTGTGCACTTATATCTTCTAGTTAGGGTTCCTATTTGCTGACTTCTCAAATATGTCCAGATTTCCTGTGAATGCTTTCATACATATATTTGAGTATTTAAATATAATTTTCACTTTCAAATTATAGTTTTCTATTTACTTTAAGTCTTAGGAGTATTATTGAATATTTAATTGAAATTTAATAGGTGTATTTGATTGTTTGGAAGTATTAGATTTCTTATCTATTAATTTTTTTCAAATTTGGATTAAGAGAATATTTCATATTATGTTTCATTATCATACAAATTTTTGTGTGATTCAAATATGACATATTAAGCTTTTTTAATCTTTAATGTGTGTGATTGATCATTTATTTAAGTAGTGAAACATTTGATCCCTTAGTTTTATTACGTTTTAAGTGAAACACATTCATAAGTATCCATAGTTACTTAAAATTGGGAATTTGCATTGTCAGGCTAGTTACGTAAGTTAAGGCTCCTCTTTGCCATATAAAGATTAAGGTTACTCTTCACCTTTCGCAAGAAGATTAGAAAGGCTCCTCTTTGCCTCAAAAGATTTGAATAGTAAAGGATCCTCTTGTCCTTGAAAAATAATGTCTTGTAAAGGCTCCTTTTTACCTAGAAAAAAATTGGGTTGTAAAGACTTCTCTTTTCCTAGAAAAAGATTAGGTTGTAAAGGCTACTCTTTGCCTAAAAAATGATTGTAATTATTTTTCCTTTAAGTAGTAAAGAACGATATCAAAAAAGTAGTTAGAGAGGAGACATAGCCTATATTTAAGGTAGGAGAACTTTTTTCACAGACTGTGTATGTTGCCCTCTCATCTCTACTTTATTTACTTATCACGTACTGTGTGTTATCATTTTAGCATTCACTCTTGCATATCTCATTAAATCAAATTGGTTTGGTTTTAAGCTTCATCCTGTAAGAAAGCTTTTTTTTAATACTCAATTCATCCCCATCTTGAGGTCCTTTAGGGTTACAACTTATTTAGGATATCATCTAACTTTTTTACTAGAAGGTTAACAGTTGCTATGAACAACGCCGGTTGCTAGGTTAGATCACCATCATCAAATCGCTAATAGTATCACTCTTAAATCAATCCTTACAATGGATTGAAACGAGTAGACTGGAAATTACTCAACATACAATAATTCAAAAAAAAAAATTCTTCTTATTCAACAATATAAAACAAAGATACTTTCAATAATTAACAACAATAACGCTTTTCTTTTCTTTTCGTTTCTTTTCTTCTTCTTTTCTTCATTTTCTTTTCATTTTCCTTTCTTTTTTTGTTTTTGTTTCTTTTTTCTTTCTTTGCTTTCTTTTCTTTCTTTTTCATTGAAAACTTTATTCTAAACATCCCATCATAAATTCATGTGAAAAACCCTACAAAATGAACTCAAACATTAAATATCATACAAATGGGCCCTTAAAAACATGCAAACCACTCACAAGAAAATGAAAAGTAAAAAAGATTTTGAAGTTAGCATCATTTAAATAACTAAGCAAAGATCCTCAAATTAAAACAACTATATTCCTTCAATTGCCACAATTAACTAATAACTAAAGATCAAAAATCATTTCAATCTAACACATTCAAATCATCATAATCAAACTCGCAATAATTCATGTGTGTAAAAAATTTTAACTTGCCCCACCTCTTCATTCAAACTTGACATTATCCCTAATGTACTAAAATCAATAGAACACAAAGGGTATGGATTAAGAATACTCCCCTGAAATTAAGGTAATCCATAAAGTGTGTGGGAGAGATCACATCTCCTACTTTTGCTTCATTTTAGCTTTGTACAAAAGAAACACAAAAAAGAAAAGCTCCTAAAGACAATGTGAATAAAGAACTAACTAACAAAAGGAAAACACATAAAAGTTATATGAAAAGGTTGGTTGCCAACCAACAAGCATTCAGTTAAGGCTATAAGTTTGACCTGTGATATTTAAATCATCAATTGTTGAATGGATGCTTGAGCCTAATAGGAAGCATGTTCAAACTCCGTGAGGAGCCTGGAATAACTTACGTAAAAGTAGGCTCAAAGTTAGCATGACGCTCCAAAGTTTCATTAGGGTGGAACTACATTGCGTTGCCATCATACGTTAATGTCCACACTTCTTTTTGGGCATCACCCTTCACATAGGATGGTCTCCGTAGTGGATTAGGCAATAGTGGTGGAGACTCTACATCCTGCTTATCACCTTCCAATTCTAACTTGTTTGTTTACAACTCATTCAACAAGATGTAATCTTAAGTATTTTCTTCTTTTTTCTTCTCTTCTTCCCTCATCTAGAATTGGTTGGAAAAAGGACATGACACTTGGTCAGTAATAACAAAAGAGGTATTACTTACCATAGG
>JAOXYD010173488.1:0-10003 GCA_028565735.1 Pinacopodium congolense | reverse complement strand
CACAAAATCAAAACAAAGTTATGGTTAAGACTTTGCTTTTTCTCCATTTAATCTTGTTTAAAGTTTGGTTATGCTTTCAAATCAAGTAACCCTTCTAGACAAGTCTTGTACTCCTTAGCTTGATCTGGACATCACCACAGCTTTGAATCTATAAGATCTTGCAAGAAAATCAAAGAATATGAAAGGATATACACATAAGAACTTAGACTTTGATTTAATCTGAAAACAGGAGAATCTAATGAACAATCTGAGTTAGAAAACCCCCTATGATGATTTAGAAACTCGGATATGTGTCTTAACTACAATCTCTAAAAAACAGTACTTTAAAATACAATCAGAAACTCGAAATCTAGGTGTTTGAAGCTTAGGCTATCAAAGAGAAAAAAAAGAGAGAAGCAAGAGCTTCTCTAACTAGTTTGATTTGATTCTCCCTAATTCTCTGTGTGTTTCTGGAGTTTTCTTGGCTTCTTGCAGACAACTGGACCTCCCACATGTGCTAGCAGACAATGGACTTCATTAGGATCACGCCGGATTTGAAATTTGTAAGATTTGGAGCTGAAATTGTTGACTCTGTGTACAAAGACACCCTATCGTCTTACAACGACACCCTCACAGCGTGCCGTTATAGGTCGAATTCTGGATACTATAATGGCCCCTTGTTCATCAGACAATGGCACCCTCATATAGTGTCGTTAATGGACAGAATCAAGATGTTTTCTTCAAGTTTTTGCTCCAATCTTCATTATTAAGATCCATTCTACAAATCAAAGATAATAAGGCATTAATTAAACAATTAAACACTTAATTAGGGGTCATAATTAAACAAATTAACCATTAAAACTATATCAATTTTACCCTTATCATATCACATCTAGTTTCATTGTAAAATTACGTGACATAAAAGAATGAGTCTCTCCCAAATTTATCACAGCTCTAGCTTCTAATCTGAAGATGAAAATAACACCTGATACCACAAAGTTCGAAGTAGAAATCGTAAGGGTTAAGGGTCAATACACTAACATGACCACGACCTACTTTCTGAGAGTCTAAGGTCTTTGACTATGGACTCTAAATCTACCTCTTGAATGTCTCCTTTAAAGCATCAACCCTTTTAGCCACTGAATTGCAATCCTCCCTATGGCACATGAAATGAAGATATGTCATATAGAAAAAGGACTATTGGTATCCCAATACCAAACAATCTCTAATCAGATTTCTGTGCTGACCACAACTATACTAAGCTCTTGAAAATTTGTAGCATAGGCTTTGGCGAACCCTACAACACTATAACAAATAGATGCTATTAAATCAAAACTACCACATTTATAACTTTGCTCACTACTATTACTGCTAGTCTCGAGTATGAACTTGAACACTCCAAGATATCTATGGATAGATCTCTCCTTGATATATGAATGAATAACCCTCTGTTGAGAGTTCTTGACCTGACTTTACCCTGACAAGAAGCTCAACATTGGCAAGAGTTCTTGCCCTGACTTTACCCTGGAAAGAAGCCCTGACTTTGCCCTGAAGGCTTTCTACTATACTCTCTACTAGTCAAGATGTCTTGCTATATGAGGATCATCTCTAACAGCTTATCTATATCTACTAGGGTAGAGAACTTTTTCAGAAAGCTTATAACAGTGTTGACAAAAGAGCTTCCCAATCTTAGTACACGCTGGTTATTCTTCCTTAACTCAATTAAAATGATTTTTAAGGTATATCAGCTCAATTAGATGAGGTCCATCATGTACTCATAAACTATCCTATTTCCCTAACGTTGATCTAAGAAGTGTCTCCTAAGTATTTCTATAGTTATAAAGGAGACGAAATAGTACATTAATCTCTCCCTAAACTGCAACTAGGTCACTAAGCACAACTACGGAAGGATGTGATCTTGATACCAATTTTTTGCCACTCTATAGGGCCCACCAGTTGTGTATCTGATAGGGATGAATTTCGATAAGTTTTGATATGTCATTTAACTTGAATTCATCCCCTTAGTTTAGTTTAAATGTTATCAAATTGTGTCATATGATGTTAAATGATAAATTGGAGATGTTGACACAAGTTTTGAATCAAAATACCAAGTTTTTGGAGGAATTGGAGCAAAATTGAAGTAAAGGTTATGATTCCGCAAGCTATACGACGAGCTGAGTAGAGGTACCATCATATAGCTTCGAGGACTGGCACATATGCGACGGGTCGGTAGACCACCCATATATGTTACCAAACTTACTCTGTCAGTAAAAAATGGGCAAATCAGTCTTTTCCCCTATCCTTGGCTTACCCTAATTGCAAAGGGTATAAAAACCTCCCAAGAGGTAGAAACAAAGGGAGCAACCATAAATATTTCTCCTTAACCTTCATCTTGTTTTCTTAGCATTTTATTCATGTTTATAGGGTATCTTAGTTGGGTTTTCTATTCTATTTTTATTTCTAATAGCTTGGTTTAATGTATTCGACTATATTTAGATTCATTAAAATTTCTTGAATGATTTTATTCTTCAATTTTTGTATTTCCAAACTTTTTTATGCGTAGATTGAATTTTTGTTAAGTGATGGGCTTGAACTTTATGGATAATCTATAAATCTTGGATTTTATATTAACTAATATCTTTCTTTTCCATTTGTAGCATTCATTCTAGTTATTTAAGCTTCGATTAAGTGTATTTTAGTTCTTTTTTTTATTAGTTATTAGTTTTTTGGTGATTATTTACTTGTTTCCCTTTGAGTTATAATGTTTTTTAGTTGGTTAGGCTTTATAATAGAGATTTACGAATGTTCTTAGGTTTTAAATCATATAATCTCATTATTTGTTCAAATTTTGTGTGCTGGAATTTTTATTTTAATGCAATTAGTTTGGGTTTTGTTAATTGAGTGGTATTTAGTTTATTATTAGCTTAAAAAATTGAGTTTTCATTAGATTAAGTGTTAAATTCCAATTTTAATTACTTGCCTAAAATTTTCCAGCCTTAACTTCATTTAATTAACTACAGGCATTGTTTATTTAATCTTTTTTTTTATTTTTTAAGAATATGTCACTAAATTCTTATAGGTTTGAATTTATTAAAGGAATGAAGGGTAATTAATTGCGGGAATGAAGTTGGGCTTTTATTGAATTGTTGTTTTTATGCTTAGGTTGATTTGAAACTTTGGTTTAATGTCAATAATTAGGACTTATTTCTAGGCTTGATCATTATTTTGGCAATTTCCTAATTTAAACACTAGGATTGAGCTTTGGTACATAATATTCAGCAGTGATCTCCAAAAGTAGCAAACTTAGTGGCATTAATTAGTCATTCGAATCCTTTAGGAGATGTTTGGTATTGTCGTTGGTTGTGATTTGTAGTTGTAAGTTTTTTGTTTTTTATTGGTTTTGTATGTTTTTTGGATTTTTGTGCTACTTTTTTTTATTTTTGTGTTGTATTATTATATTGCTTTTTTCAATATATGTGCTATTTTTCGATTTTTGTACTTAGAAAAAAAGAAACCAAAACCTAAAACTAAAACAATGCAAAACAAGGCCTTAGGTTACAATTTTCAAGGTTGCATGTTAATTTCCTTAGTTAGTCATTCCTTATTGCCAAATGCTTTTTCACTATTAAATTTAGAGAGCTTATTCAAGGTTATAGCGAAGTTAGGGGTAGGTTTAAAGCTTGTTATATTCACTTATTTTAAAGAAGCATAGCATTTGAGAGCTTGTTCGAATCTATAGTCTAACATCTTAGCTCAAATACCATTTATTTAGATTTGAGGATGAATAATTATTCTAAAATCTCAATGACACCTTTAGCCCATGTCTTTATTATTGCTATAAGGTTATCATATTTTGCATTGTGTTTACCACTTCAGTTGCATTCACTAGATTTTAGTTTATTTGGTTCTTATTACATAAGTGGTTTTTGTTCTTATTTTTCCATACAACATTTGGAATAGCATTTGCATCCTAGCTCCTTGTAGTTTGACCCTAGCTCACCTTACTACATAGTTAGGTAGGTAGGAATTTATTATTTGGTAGTTTGAAATTTTTTGTGTTATTTTCAGATAGCCAGTGTGAGTTATTTTTTGTTTCTTGCGTTGTCTTTATTTTTATTTTTGCTGGTATTTATCGCTTTTCCATTTTTTTATGTCCCATAGTTATTTAAAATACATTAGATTTCAGAAGTTTGCTGAGGACAACAAGAGTTCATTACTTTCTTCATTTAACCCTTTCTCTTTTTCTCCTATTGCAAGTAATACCTGATTTTGTTAGAGCGAGCAAGTTAACTGTACTCCTCTACCTGAACGCAGTAATTCTTTATCCTCTAAAGAAGAAGTTAAAGAGAGTTCAAACCAAACTATAGAGGAAGAAGTAGCAGAAAAGATCATGGAGCCTCATTAGCATAGCATACATTAAAGGAGCTTACAACTCTTAATTTTAATCATAATTTGCTTTATATTAATTATCTAAATGATGAGCCATAGATTGAGATTAGACCTAGAATAATATGATATCAGGCTACATCACCGACTCAAACAAGTTCTTTAAGGAGTTCCACATAGCATGTTAAGAGTATGAAGCTAGTAGGAGTCACCATTGAACAACTTAAGCTGAAGGCATTTCCCTTTTCCTTAGCAGATGCAACCAAGGAGTGGCTTTATGACTTATCTATCAGATCAGTCAATATATGGGAACATATGCAGGATGCGATGTTAAAGTACTTCATTACCTCGAGAGCCACCAATATTTAAAAGGAGATCTGTGGTATCTACTAAGACATAGGGAAGTCATTACACAAGTACTGAGAGGGCTTCAAGAACCTCTGTAATAGCTATCCAACCATCAAATATCTGAGCAATTGGTAATTCGGTGTTTCTATGAGGATTTATTACCTTTGGACAAGAACATAATCAATGCTATAAGTGGCGGAGGTTTGTTTGATAGGATGCTAGAGGATGCGAAGAATTTGACAGCAATAATGACAGCGAATTCTCAGTACTGGAGCAATCGTAATAGTACCTCCTCCTTAACAAAGAAAGTGAAAGAGGTGTCTATTCTAAGTTAGGGTAGTAAGTAGCCAACTTTACATTCATGCTGTAACAAGTAGTGATGGGCAAAGAACTCACTAAGGTATGTGGCATTTATACATTATCTGATCATTCTAGTAATGCTTGCATAACTTCATAAGATAAATAGTAGGTCAACGTAGTTAGAGGGTTTGAAGGACAAAAATAGAGGTATGATCCTTTCGCTTTCACCTATAATCCGGAGTGAAAGGATCATCTTAACTTAAGGTATGGCAATCCACAATAAGGAAGTCACTCTAATGTGTGCCCCTCTGCTAATTAGCAGCAGCAGTAGCAAGGGTTCCATTTATTAATAGGTTTTAACAAAAAATCAATTGCAATTTCAAGACATCTTCAATACATTCACCACAGCAAGCTGGAGGTATGTCCTTAGATGAAATTTCTAAGAGCTTAGGTACTAAAACTCTTTAAATCCAGCAACAATAAGGAGTGGTCAGAAGAAATTGGAAAACCAGGTAAGTCAGTTGGCTGATGCAGTAGCGAAGTTGTAAGCTAATAGGGTGGATTTATCTTAAATTTTTATATGCATTTCACCATGAATCATTCTTATGTTTGTCATTAATTACTCATTTTGTGTTCCTATTGAGTTTACATGCAAATTTAATGATGGAATACAAAATAAAAATTAAAAGGAAGAACTTTGGAATAGAATTATAGCAAGAAGTTAAAGGAAAAGCTAAAGTTCAGAAGGTATACGACGGGTTCCTTTACTCGCCGAATTCTTTCGAAATTAGGACTAATACGATGGGTCACTAGCCGCAATATTGATTGTTAAGAAAAAAAAGGGCCACTTGAACTTTTCACATAGTCACTTACCATAACTTGAAGGGTTTAAAAGGCCTCAAGTAACAGGTAGAGCCCGTGGAGAAGAGAGGAGACAAAGACACAAGTTTTCTACTTCGTTTTTCTATTTTTCCTTCATTTTCATAGAAATTTAGGATAGATTTTTATGCTATTGGGATTTTAATTTGTTCACATACAAGTTTTACATAGTTTTTCTCTTCATTTACATTTATTGACTGTCTTTAATCTTGTATTTTCTTATTTTAATACTCTATTAGATTTAGATTGGTTGTTTAATGATTTTTAGCTTAAATGTTATAGATATTATACGAATATGAGTTTTTTACAACAACACATGGTTTTATTTTCATTGCCCAGCCATTATTATAGTTGTTTAATCTTTCTTTTCCTAAGTTGAAGGTCTGTAGTTTTTGGATATCAGCTTTAGTGATGATCTACTTATGGGTTTCTACTTATTTGGAATGCTTTTACATGTTTATGCCTGATAGTTGATGTTCATGCAATTTTCTAATTTTTAGGTGGCATAATTTCAATTATTGCTCTGCTTTTTTTTTCCAAGATGTTTAAGTGTTATAAATCTCATAGTATGTGTACTGGTGTGGATTTAGTTAATAGTTAGAGTAAAAGCCTTAAGTTTTCATTGGATTAGTGTTGAATACACAATTTTCATACTTGACTTGAATTTTCTTGCTTTGAATTCATTTGATTAAGTATTAGTTGTATTTATTTAGTCTTTGTTTTGGTTAATGTGAGCATGTGTGGCTAAATTCTTAAGGGCTTAATATTTTAGGAGGGATGAAGGGGTAACTAATTGTGAGAATACGATATCGTTTGTATTGATTCTGTGCTTTTAGGCTTAGGTTGGTTTAGGACTTTGGATAAATGTTATGCTTTAGGTATTGTTTTAGGCTTGATCACCCTTGAGGTAATTTCGTAATTTGAATGCTAGGATTAAGCATGTGATACGTAATAGTCCTTAGCGATTTTCAAAATTAGCAATAGGCTTCTTAGATTTCTTAGCATACTTAACTAGCCTTGGGTCTCATACCTTCAGGTTACACTTTCTGAGCTTGTGTGTTAGTGGCCTAAGTTAGTCGTTCCTTATTGACTAATGTTTCTTTACTATTAAACATAGAGACCTTGTTCTATGTTATAATAAAGATAGGGGTATTTCTAGAGCTTGTTAGATTTACCTAAGTTAGAGGAACTAAAGCTTTGAGAGGCTGTTCAAACCTATAGGCTAGCATCTTTTATATAAATTTGAGGATTATTAGTTATCTTAGAATCCCGATGATATATTCATCCTATTTTTTTACTACTATTGGTAGTCTTTTCGTGTTTTGCTTTGTTTTTGTCTCTTGATTGCATTTAATGCATCTTAACTTAGTTTAGCTTTCATCAGTTCAGGAGTTTTTTGTTTTTTGCTTTTTTGTAACATTGGAAATAATAATAAATTTTAAGCTCCTTTTGGTTCAACACTAGCTTTCCACCTACTGTGTTTTGAGGTCTAGTTAGGTATTATTATCTGATAGTTAATGATAGGCTATCATAAGCCTGAAACTCAGGAAAACTACTTAGTCAGCCTGAGAAGAATTCAAGAGAAGATTCTTGGACCATTATTCTGAGAGGTGGCAAGTAGATAGAAGGTCCATTAAGGAGAAAGGAGAAGCAAGAAGACGAAGAAGAAACTGAGCCAGTAAAGGAGCAGGACGATTCCCTTAAGGAAAGCATCTCATATCCTATTGCTACAATCCCACTTTCTATTCCATTTCCTTGTAGGCTAGTCAACAACAAGAGACAATAGAATAATATAGAGGTATTAAAGGCATTTCTCCAGGTGGAAGTCAATATACCTCTGTTGAAAGCAATAAAGCAAGTTTTTAAATGAGCTGTGCATCAATAAGCCGAAATTAAAGGGTGATGAGAAGGTCAGTATGGGGAGCAATGTGTTATTAGTACTATAGAGGAAGCTATCCCACAAATGTAAGGATCCAGATATTTTTACCATCCCTTATAAGAGATATAACATGAGGTATGAAAGAAGCATGTTAGATTTAAGAGCTTTGATTAATGTTATGCAACTTTATATTTTTAGATCTTTAAATATTGGTTTTTGAAAGACACTCATGTTATCATATGATTAGTTTATCAGTCTAACACTTACCCTAAGGGGGTTATTGAGGATGTTTTGGTGTACGTAAATTATTTGGTTTTGCCTATAGATATTTTTATGTTATACATGTAGGATGAGGACTTTTGAAGTGCTTCAATGATTTTGTTAGAGTAACCATTCCTGAAGACATCTTAGATGAAGATTGGTGTACATAATGGGGTATTGACTATGGAGTTTGATGGCGAGGTCATTTGATTCTACATCTTCGATGCTATGGATTACCTAATAGATTATGAGTCAATAGCTCAGCTATATATTATTGACTATATGGAAAAATATTGATCTTTGCTTTCTTCAGGTGATTCTTCATAAGTGGCCTTAATAACTCCGATGGAGAGGGAGATGTATGATGATTGACATCATAAGTTTTATTTTGTAGAGGACATGAAGGAAGTGATTATAGCCCTTAAGACATATCCTTAGTATCTTGAAAGGTATGTCTCTCTATTTTTACGATTTCCTTTTTTTACTAATTATTTGTTACCTTCTATTATGTGGGTAGCAGAAGTGGAGTTAAAGCCCCGACCTGATCACCTCAAATATGCCTATTTAGCAGACAACGACACCTTCTCGTGATCACAGAGAATGACCTCACTATAGGGTAAGAAGAGAAGCTTATGAGCATGTTACAAGAATACAAAAAGTCACTGGGTGGGACAGTTGCAAATATCAAAGGTATTTGTCCTTCTTTGTGTATGGATAGGATTTTTCTAGAAGAAGGAGCTAACACAGTCCATTATGTGCAAAGATGCCTTAACACACTGATGATAAAGGTAGTGAAGAAGGAGGTGAAGAAGTTGCTAGATGTAGGTTTCATCTACCCCATCTTAGATAATAAGAGGGTAAGTCTTTTACAATTCGTTCTTATGAAGTTAGGCATCATAGTGGGGTAGAACGATAGTAGAGAGATGGCTCTAACCAGAGTACTGAATGGATGGAGAATTTAGATGGACTTCTAAAAACACAATTTGATGAGTAGAAAGGATCATTTCACCTTCCCTTTATTGATTAGATTTTAGAGCGTCTTCCTATTCATGCTTGTTAGTTTTTTCTTAATGGTTATTCAAGATACATTTAGGTGGTCATTGGTCTAAAGGGCCAAGAGAAGACAACCTTCACATGTGCATACGGTGCCTTTGCATTTTGAGGGATACCATTCGGCCTGTATAACGCTCCCGCCACATTTTAAAAATGCATGGTAAATATATTTTCATATTACCTTAAGAACATTATTAAAGTTTTTATAGATGATTTTACCATGTATAAGGATTCCTTTGATAAGTGTCTAAATCACCTCATTCTGGTTCCTAAGAGATGCCTTGAAACTAACATTGTTCTTAATTCAAAAAAGTGTCATTTTATAGTTCAATATAGGATAGTTTTAGGTCATGTGGTCTCTACCAAGGGTATTTAGCTTGATAGAGATAAAATAGACCTTGTATATTCTTTTTCGTACCCCACATCTATACAAGAAGTTTGCTCTTTTATTCGTTATGCATGATTTTATTGCAGATTCATTCGAGACTTTTCAAAGGATGCACAACCATTGTGTAGGGTGCTTTAGAAGGATATGGAGTTTATTTTCGAGGAGAAGTCTAAGATAGCATTTGATTCGTTGAAAGACAAGTTGGTTACTTCAGCTATTCTATAGCCCCCATATTGGATTTACCTTTTGAGCTGATATGCATTACCTCTAACCATGCCATTGGAGTGGTTTTAAACTTGTGAGTGGGGTGGATCCTGTTGCGGTCTACACATAGTAATATAAATCAAATGCTAACCTAGACTAACTAAGAAGCAAGTATATCTCTACAATAAGTAGTAAATAAAATGGTAAGAACTGAGTATCATACCTAAGGGATTCCTACACATAAGCCAATTAATTTAAATGATGTAAAATTACTCAGAGGATCAAGAATTGATTGATTGAAAGATTAACTCAAGCAAAACATGGCA
>JAOXYD010173477.1:0-10003 GCA_028565735.1 Pinacopodium congolense | reverse complement strand
AGATTAAAAGAATTTTGGAAAGGACTTTTAGTTCTTCGAGGATGGATTGGTCATTGCTATTAGATGATGTGTTATGGGCTTAATGAACTGCTTTCAAGATACCCATTGGTATATCTTCTTACATATTAGTTTATGGAAAGTCTTTTCATGCTCTTGTAGAGACAGAGCATATAACATATTTGGTCATCGATAGAGCACATAGCATATTGAGTCATCTTTTTCTAAATTTTGACTTGAAGAAAGTGGGAGAAGAAAGATTATTACAGTTGAAAGAGTTAGATGAGCTTTGTTTAGATGCTTATGATAACTCTAAACTATATAAAGAATTAATCAAAAGATGGCACGATAAGCATATCCTTCAGCGTGAGATTCAGGATGATAACAAGGTCTTTATCTACAATTTGTGGTTGAAATTATTACCTAGGAAGTTGAGATCTAAATGGGCATACCCTTATGAGGTGACCAAGGTTTAGCCATTTGGCATGATTCAAGTTACCTCTAGTCAGACGAGCTTCAAGGTTAATGGGTAATGAGCTAAGCTTTCTGTGCTTAGTATAGTTGAGGAGCTTGTTAAGATTCTTTCACTTTTCAATCCTTACTGAACTAGGAACTTTCCCTTTAGCAAGATAATTATAAGTTTGTTTCTTTTATTTTATTTTTTGTGGTCCCCTAGTTTAATGTTTTGTGATCTTTTTAGTGTGTTTCATTTAAATTTTAAGTACTTTTCATAGTTTTCCCTTAATTTTAATGTAATTTCTTTAGTTTTTGAGTGTTTAAAATTCTCATTCTTAAGCAATTTGATAAACAATCCTCTTAATTTTGTTAGCCTTTGATTTAGGAAGAATTTGGTGGTGCTTTTAGGGCTAAAATCACTTTTTAAAATGGTTAAGCAGACCATCAACGGTGCTCTCATGAACCACTGTTGAAGGCCTATTCAACCCATGTTAATCTTACCTTTCTACACCATCAATACTGAGCAGCGTCATTGATAATATTAGCAACTGTCATTGATCTTCGCATAAGGCCCAAAATGATGAAGTTTTACATAAGAATATAAAAACTCTATTATTCTCCTTTTTTCTCATTTCTCCCCCTCACCATTGCAACACCTCCATAAACACCAACCACCTCCATTTTATAACTTTTTGTGTTCAAATCACCTTTTTAAAACCATTTTCTTTACTAAGTTCACCTTCTAAACCCATTTCCATCTTCAAATATGCATTTTTGCACTTTTTAAACATAACTATTGCTCTTCATCTTTTTTTTCATTTTTTTTACTTTTCTTGGTCATTTAAACCTAAAATTGGTACCTTTGTACTCTACTCCTCAAACGCTTTCATTTGATACCAATTTCTCACCATATCTTTGCCGATAAAGGAATTTTCCAATAAAACAAGAATATTCTAATGATGTTATTAGAGATTACTATTCATTCAAGATAGTCTTCAAGCATATTTTAATCACTTTTCAGCACAATTTGCAATCTGCTGGCACCTCATGCATACACTAGATCCTCTTCCCATAAGAGGCTTGCTTTTGACTATGATCACTTCATCACTCGTTAAAACTCAAAGTGGTACATGACACATAAGGATAATGACATCATCATCAAATGATCGTTGGCCCCAACTCTTGAGTAGGAATTCAATGTTTCCAGTGCCTTCATAACTCTGGGTTAGGAGCCAATCTTATCACTTTCTGGCCCGTACTACCTGAACCAGGTTTGGGAATTTTATGCCAACATAGAGCCTAAGGAGGAGGCAGACATTATCGAGGTTATTAGAAAAATCAATAAACAATGTGTTTTAAATCAGTAAAATAACCAAAGACTTGGTTAATCATAAGGGTGATAATCTTGAATTAGGGAAATTTAGGATTAGACTTCCTAAACTTTAAGTCTTTTACCTAAGTCTAAGGTATAACCAAATTTCAAGATAGGACCAATAGAGATAAGCCACTGTCTTAACCATATCACTGTCTTGATTTAGCGAAGATACCCTAGATTAAATGTTATTGATTCATCAATTAAATCATCAACCATCGAAGTTTTAACTGAATAATTTAGGAATAAATTACAAGCTTTCTAGGTTTTAGTTTTCTTGTAGTAATTTTTTTATAAATTATAAAGTTAAGTGTTCTCTAGATAATTGTAATCCGATTGACTTAGTACTTACAATCACATACACACTTTCTCATGGGATTGATACTCGGAGTCTTAAAAACACTTCTCTATATTACTTGTTATGATAGATGCACTTGCCGAAGAGTTAGTCTCGAATTAATAGTGAATTTGTACATTAAAAGATAGACTAATTTCAGCTAATTTTATGTGCGACTAACCATAATTACTTATCCTTTAATCAAGTACCTTTTAGCTTCTTGAAAATAATAAGGTTGAAGGATATCCAAACATTAATTAGGATAAGCATAAGAAAAATCCACTAATTAAAGCATTCATAACCCTAATAGCTACCACAGTATATAAGGGAAGAAGAAATATCAACAAGGAGTTCTTCTTCCTTTAAATTTGAAGAGTATTAAGGGTGGCTAAAGTAAAGTGTAAAGACGAGGAAATTTCAATTGGGAGGTGCTTGGTGGATGAAAAGTTAGAAGTCTTAAAGAACAAGAGGATATCATTTATGATTTTTTTTAATTATCTACTTTTTGAATACTTTTTTATTTTATTCATGTTGATTGTGAACTAAGTGTGTATTGTTGGTTTATGTGATTAAAACTTTTAGCACAATTTCAAATTTTGATTTAAAACTAACTTAGAGACAAGTTCATCTAATGTAACAAGTAATAAAGTGGACTAAAAAGTCCAAATGTTAATCCTATAGGGAAACAACTACAACTATTAGGTCAATTAGCTCACAGTTATCTAAAAAATCAAATTGATTAATTTTAAAGCCAAAAAATGCTAAACTAACTTAACTAATTTTAAATAATGTAATGAAAGTTAAGTTGCTTTTAAAAAATTACTGAATCAAAAAAATTAGCTAAGGAGGAGTTGTTCAATGATTTAATTGACTAATTAAGACTTGTGAAAACTTATCTAAGGCATCTTTAAAAATTTAAGACAAAGCTGTGGTTAAGACTATGTCTTTTCCCTATTAATCCTAATTTAAAGCTTGGTCATTTATCAAATTTATAGGCTTAAAGATTAAGAAGTTTAATACCAAGATCTCTTATCTTAACACTAAAACTCTTATAATTAATCAATGTTTGGTCATTTAATGACTAGATTGTGACGTTATTGATTATTCCAACAATATAAGTAAATTTTTCGAATCCTAGATTATCTATCACCCTTTTCTTTAATGGCCAACTTAAAAACAAAGATTTTATCCCTTCAATAAATGAAAATCAGACCATAAGACATGCATAAAAACTTAATTAAATCATTTACTAACCAATCCTTAGCTAAAAATTAAATCAGCCACACATATTAATTAAAGTAAGAAAAATATGCATCTTACACCATATAATTATTAATCAACAAAATGAATGATATATATCGAGTTTTAAGTTAAGAAAACACCCAAGATAGGCACCAAAATGGTTCAATAGCTCTAAAACATGATCTCTTTTCTAAAAAAAATTAAAATCACTTATTAAACCACAACACAATTAAAAAACATGAAAATATGTAAGTTAAACAATACACTTTGATTAATCTTCAAACAAGAGCAAAATATAATGTAATATGAGTTTAGAAAACACCAAAGTTGAACTCCAAATTAAGATACAAGTTTGAATAACAAGCTCCAACACTCAAGAACACAAAAACCAACTTAAATTCTCAATTACAAGTGTTTGAAACTAAGAACACTAAAGATAAAAAGTTTAGATCTGTGTTTGATCTCAATTGGTATACATCTATGTAATTTTCCAACTTTAGATGGTTAAGGATAGCCTCTTTTATCCTTACCATACAAGGCATTCATTTCCAAGCATGCGCAAGATGAAATTGTGGATATTTGGTTTAAAATTTTGTGTCTACACTTACAATAGTGGTTGGACTTCAAGGAACAATGATGTCATTATTAAACAGTGAAACTATCATTAATAGCCTACTGCTACATCCTTTAACATAGGTTATAGGGGACATTAATGTGGGTTGACATGAACCACCATTGATGTCATAGAATGTGATATTTTTGTACCATTTTTTCATAATTCTTCAATTATTTACATTTATCTAAATTTTAAATATTTCCTAATAATAATTAAATAAGTAAGCCTTAAAATAAGGGTCAGTATACAATAAAATCACTTTAAAATACAATCAATTTGATGCATAACAATTTCCCCATACTTAAGCATTTATTTTTCCTCAAGCAATCAATTAATCATTCATTTTCAAGAAGAATATAATTATAGGAAAATTAATTTCAAATCATCAAACATAACCATAGAAAAGGTTTCCTTAACGTTTCCAATCAATTTGAATAATTGAGATATTATATAATCAGTTACTGATATTAAATCATAAATGGATTCAAATCACCTTATATTTCTTCAAACCTTAACCTAAAACACAAAATTCAATTCCACATGTAAAATTTATATAGAAAAGTAAAATGCATCATCTTTTAAATAAAAAAAATAAACATGTGAGCTTTTAAGCTTAGTTAAGAAGTCATTCAATTTTTTTATCCAAAGGTGAATATTTTGTCAGGAACAACCCCTGGTTACTCAATTAAGTTACCTTACATCAATTGGCTACTAACACCACTCATCAACGTCAACTTTTTTATCGATCTAAAGCCAACAGAGTGAATTTTATTACTCACTTATACACTTTTTTTCATTTTTCATTTTTTTATTTTCAACCGTTTTACAAGATGGCAAAAAATGTTAAAAGAAATCATAATTCACTTTGGAATATGCATTCTATACATGGAATGTCATTACGATCATTAGGTATCTATTTTCCAAAAATGAAGCAATTTGAAAACATTTAATCATCAATAAGCATAATCAACCACATAACATTTGAAATTGTTAAAGAAATTGAAATTAAAAGGAAAAATTGTCAATAATTTGCATTAAAAATAAAAAAGTTCCACAAATTATATACAACTATAAAAAATGATAAAATGATATGCTTTAGGGTAAATAACATAACTGTGCAACAATCAAATTCTTCCCCCACACTTAAATGGAACAGTCTCCTCACTATTTAGATAATTAAAAATAAAGAACTATAATTGGAGAGAAAGGAATAAGAATACACTCATGTGATTATATTTAATGCTTATGGATTTGTCAAAGTGTACGAGGGAAATTTTGTAGTAATTGAAACTATAGTAACTAAAACTAAATAAAAAGATCAAAGCAAGAGAGATAAAATATATAAGAAAAATTATCTAATATAATAGATATGATTATAGTACATCTAAGGAGACAAAATACAATAAAAGTAATAGAAATAGAACTGAAAATATTAAAAGATAGCTAAAAGTAACTGAGAACAATGAAAGGGAAACAAACAGAAAACCAAAAAAAAAGCATCTTATAACAAAATGAATAGTCTAAAAAAATTACACACTAGGGGCCTATTCAAGAGATCATTGATACTCCTATAGCTTCTCCATTTATTGCCCTATGCGATCCATCTGATCATGAATTGAAGCTATACTAGAACCAAGCTAGGAGAAACTAGACTCCATATGACTCTCCATCCTTAACAAAATAGTGTTGATGTCATCTTGAGGTGGAGTAAAAGGAGGCACAAAGTAGGAGAAACTGGAGCTAGGGGATTAACACTCGGTGTGGCCTTAAAAGATGCCTCACCCATTACCTTCTCAGGTGTAGCAGATGAAAATGTAATGGTACGGTCATCAAGTCTCTCTCCCTCCACTAATTGTTGTATGATGGTGTTGCGCCAAACACCTCTAACTCATATATACTTCCACAACTTAAGTATAGAATATATAATCATAGGTGTGCTTAGAGGCTATAGTGGCACCTCATCATCTAACAGGGGTCCTAAAACTCTACAGGTTTAGATCACTAAATAGGGAAAAAAGTTCTTATTAGGTCTCCACATCTTAACAACCTCCCGCATAATAGTTATAATGAATTCGGATAATAAGTGACCTCAAATGAAGCCCAAACCTATGTAGCATCTTATAAAAAATGTACAAATCTCCAAATCAAACCTCATTTAAGAATCTAGTTCTAGGGGTGACATTAGCCCTTAACAGTGCAATGATAATGCACTCCATAACCCTGAAATATGAAGTGGTATAAACATGGGGGTTGGTCTTAACCAATCCTAGGGCATCCCTCACAATAACTATAAAAAACTTAGGTAATAGGCTTAAAGCTTAGGAAGTCTAATCCTAAATTTCCCTAATTCAAGATTATCACCCTTATAATTAACCAAGTCTTTGGTTATTTCACTTATTTAAACAGCATTGTTTATTGATTTTTCTAATAACCTAGGTAGAGATTGTTGGATCTTGTATTATCTTAAGGCAATATTCTAAGTGATCAGTTCAGGACAAGCATTAAACATTCAATAAATAAAGATCAATTCACTAATCATGCATTAACTATTTATTAACACAATTAACCATTAATAAACATATTTTAACAACCTACCTAAACTGAATTTATATTATAAGCACAGAAATTAATCAAAGCTAACAAAATAATTAACTTAAACAACATAAACTTTGATTAATTCATAAATAAAATAATAATACATAAGATTAAATGTTAGAAATCACCAAAGATGGATCTGAGATGATTAACTAAGTCTAATATACGTGATTATAGCTTTTAGAATAATCTGCAAAAAAATTTACAAAAATGGAAAAAAATATATAACCAAACCTAAGCTTAATCTAAAAATCAATTAAAGAAAACAATTTTGGATCCTAAGCTACTTGGTTTCCGAATCTCTGAGACATCTTTTATTTATAAGAGACTAGCAGTAGCAAGTGGGGAGACAGCTAGCCACAATTGTTAAAGAATCTACTACAAAACCATTTCTACTCCCTACAACAATGGGGCACTGATGCACAACAATATCGTTGAAGGATGAATAAGTTGCCGTTAATAGTCTATTTTTGACTTCTTTAACGGTGGGCTACTAGGTCACTGTTGATGGTCCAGACTTAGATTATTTTGCTTCCTTTTTGCTCAATTCTCCAATTCTTCACATCAATATGTAATTTAAACATTTATAAAAATAAATTAAACATTTAAGCACATAAATAGGGTAAATTTACGTCAATTAACAACTAAAAACACTATGAATTTGATCCCTGACAATAAGTGACCCATTGACTAGTGTTACTTATTGTCATTCTTTAGGAACTAAACAGTGCTTACTAGGAAGGTAAATGGTGCCATTTATTGTCACTGTTGAGCCAATTTTAAATCATCAGGATTTATACCTGGATGGGTAGCTTTTGTGAGATTGATATCTTCATTATTTTTTAAACGAATTTGAATAAAGAAATTAGGTGTTTTCCAAAGAGGACTTGGATGATTGAATTGAGCATGAGTACTGGGACAATGATGCAAAAACTGATCATGGAGAACTTCATAAGTAGGAGGAACACTGAAAAGTTAAAATATGTTACAAAGTTTTGTATATGGAGTAAATTGACTTCCATATCTAACTCCAGCAAGGAGGATTTGCAACTGAGCAGCCTTATAATAGACATCCATACCTTTCAAAATGTCGAGGCTAGGAAGATGACTACCAAGTAGACGGGTCCATACCATATAATTAGGGAAAAACCTAATTCCAACTTTTCTTTTAGTCATAAGATTGATTTTGAAAGCTTTTCCATCAGCAGTAATAAAATATTCATTATGAGAGATCCATGCTTCAGGAGGCAAAATATCAAGCTTCATAACACTTCGACAAGAACCAGTATCCATATAACTAATAGCCTTAATGGGCCAATCATATTTGTCTTGTTATAATAAATAGATCTGGACATATGGTCAAGGAACTGTCTTGGATTTGGGCCGATGGTTTAAACTTTAACAAGGTTGATAGAGCATGTAAAGATTGGATTCCTAGATGTTGTCAAAGTCATCATCGGATTCATCAAAGGATGAATAATCCGGAGGAGAAGCACTATCATTGGAAGAAGAATCATCCATAGGAATGGCAAAAACTTTCTTATGAGTTTCATAAGGTTTTTCTTCGATGACATCTTCAATATTGGTTTATTCTTGAAGGGGTATCATGTTTTCAAGAGATTCTATTAATTTGAGATCTTTCTTCTTGTGATGAGGACATTGTTTGGTAAAATGACTAGATTTACCACAAACAATGCAGTGATCTATTTTTTTAGAGGTAAAAGGACGATGTCGGAAGAATCGGACACCACAATGTTTTGGAAACCATCGAGAAGATGGGCGATGTTTTAATCTTTTGAAGTGTCGAAACTTTTTGAATGAGATCGTTTCTTAGGATAACAATCACATTCATTCGAGGCTTTGCACTTGATCTTCAGATATGGTTTTCTTACAAGAATTATCGAGCTCTAGATTGCCTTTCAACATTTTTTTGAAAAATTTATGCTGTTCACATAATTTATCAAGTGTTGACAGAGTCAATTGGTAAATTTCTCCAAGAGTAATATCCTTCATATCCTAACGTAAAGAATTAATCGTGCATTGTAATTCCAATTGAATTTCATCTGGAAGAGAAGCAATAAGAGTATGACGAAGATTCACATCATTGAAGCCATTCAACATGTAATAGCGTTCATCCATTCGTTGAAAATGTCAATGCAAATCTTTGCGATCTAAAGAACAACACTTCATGTCAAAGAATTCTTGACGTGTTTGTTTATCAATGAGTTGAAAATCCACATAGAATTCTTTATAAAGAGCATTGAGAAACTGGGAAGCTGTAGGAACTTGAACAGCTACCAAACAAGTATATTCATCAATACTTTTCCACCAATCTTGTAAAGAACCAGTAAAACGAGATGAGAATTCAGTAAGAACAACTCGGAGCGTAATGCCTAGGTGAGTCATTTGGAGATCTATTCAAGCACTGAATTCATTTAGGCATTCCCACCATCTATATGGAGGGATATCATCAAAAGTAAACCAAGGTCCGACAGATGGTCGAGGAGGAGTTTGGCCATTAGATCCGTGGTGGTGGAGGAGGTGCTTGGTCCTATGGTTAAGTTGTAGTTTCCTCCTGTTCATCAACTTCACTGACATCAGGTGGTCGAGAAGAACTTCCAAGATTAACCATCATCATTTGAGCTAATTTAGAAAGATCAACAACATTATATGAAAAAGTAGATCGATCAGACTCAAAATCCTTAGTAAAGACATCAAAACAAGACAAAGGAACTAAATGAGCCATAAAAGAAGTGGAAGGTTTGTCTTTAGGAGGGTGAGGATGTTGTGGAGATGATGGAGCGGATGTAATAGTTAAAGGAGATGGACAAAAAGGATTAGATGTAGGTTTTTTATGAATATAAGAGGGAAAAGGATTAACATGAGGAGGTAGAGGGGGAATAGAGGGAAGTGATTAATGACTTAAAGGATAGTTCATCTTGAAAAGATTATAATAATCATAGTTCATCTTGAAACGATTATAATAATCAAAAGCGTCAGAATAAACCAGTGTTGGTTCAATAGGGGACATTAGAGGGAAAGAAGAAGGACAAGGTTCATAAACAGCCTTAGATTGTTCCTTTTTTTATGTCTGTCTCAATGTGTTAGACCATGGCTTGGAGACGTTTTAATTCATGAGTCTTCTTTTGTGTCTCAGATAAAAAATCATATCCGGAAGTTGAAGTAGATCAAACAAGATCCTTTTCTAAATGTTGAATCTGTATTTGTAACTTTATATACAGAGATTGCCTCTAAGAATTGACAACATCTACCCGATAATGGAGAGTTTGAGTTTGGTGTGTTAACCCATCAAGTATATGATTGATACGATGAAGAACTTTGTTTTGGGCAACAACATTTTCGATCTGCCAATTGAGGGTTTCATCCG
>JAOXYD010173466.1:0-10004 GCA_028565735.1 Pinacopodium congolense | reverse complement strand
TTATCATATATTTTAATTCATTTAACTTTATATTTTTATATCCAACTTATTATATTTGACATTTTTAAAATTTTAAAATTTTAAATTTTTAAGTTTGGAAATAAAATTATGAATAATAAAACAGCGATTATCCTTATAGTTAAACTGGCGGTTAAACCGTAATCGGCTGTTTTCAAACCGTAACCGTAACCGGCTGTTTTCAAACTGTAACTTAAACCGTAAACTAGCGGTTAGGTTAAGATTTATAGATTTTTATAAGCCGTAACCGGCGGTTTTATAATCGTAACCAGCGGTTTATTAACCGTGGTCAGGTCTACAACTAGTCATAAACATTATAAGGTGCTACTTTTTACAAATCCTATCATACCACTAATTAGGACGGGTAGGCCCACACAACTTTCAAAACTACTCAAAACCTATAGGAAACAAGCTCGAAAGAATCCTTAAGACCTTAGATAAGAAAACCTTTTCCCTATTTGAAAATTGTAACACACCTCCTCCAAATAAATTTATCTCTCTCCCATATTTCCTATTTATTTTATTTTAAACCCCTAAAAGTTACTATTTATGCTTTCAGCCTCTCTACTCATTCTTCATTATAAGTGACTGAAACCGACCCACCTTATAAACTAATCTCTTTCGTTAATCGAGTTTGTCATAATTATACCAATTTTATTCTTCAATATCGTTGGAATCATCACAAAAATAGAAGAGAACCATGGACAAAAATCTTAAAATTTTGATTTGCCATCTCCAATGGCCATCGCCAGCCATCACCACCACCATCAATCAAATCTTTTCAAAGCCAAGAACAAAAGTTCTATAGTCTCGTCGCCAATCACCTCCAATTGATGAAAAAAAAATTATGTTTTTGAATGCTTTTTTTTAATTCGTTGCAATTTATTGAAAATTTAAGTATGTTGCTTTTATAAAAGTTATTATACTCATCAAGAGCTTTTATCTGGTATAAAAATGGTTGAATTTTGAGATTGAAAATTTTTTTGTAACTAGATACATATTTCGATCACTAGAGTTATTGTTCTAGCAATCCTTCTAATGATATTTTTTATAAAAAAGTCTGAAAATTCTATAAATTTTATTGATCATTTTTTCCTTAATAACTATAGTGAAATTCTCAATGGTTTATGAATTAAAAATCATAGAAAATTTAAACAAGAATATGAGTAATGATCAAATTATATAATTGGATTACTTTAGTATTTCAAATGAGAGTTAGATTATTAATTGAACCCAATAACTCGTAAATAACACTAATTAAAATATTTCTTTCTTATTTAATAGGTATGTCAAGAGTGGAACTCACATCGTAAGGTTTGGACAAATGAATACATCGATCAAGTAAGTTAATATCTACTTACTGATACAATATCTATATCAGTCCTTGAATATGGTTCAATACAAGTATAGACAATGACATGTTAAAATGCGTATCCATGTTCCTTTACTATGCATATGGTTATATATAAATATTTATTTATTTATTTATTTATATCAGTATATACATATGTATATACACATAATCACATACCCATCTTTTATTACGAAGTCTATATAAATATTAGTAAGATATTTGAGCAGATGCATTTGAACTTGGGTACTTAAGACATAATGCATACATGCATGCATAAGGATCATTAAATAATTGAGTGCTTACTTTGTGAAATTATGTGATTGAAATGATGGATTATGTGTTTGATATATTATTATGTAATGGTGGAGGGGGAAGATTCTATATGATGCCATCTGATGGGTATACATTCGGACCAATGGTATCCTAATTATGATAATGAGAATCATTATATTTCATGATATTGAGATATGTTATGGACCGATTTTGGTTGATGCTTGGCTCCTGGTGTGATCTTTATTTGTTATGTTTATTATTAATACGATTATAACTTTGGACCTATTAAGTAAGGTTTAGTCTATTAGTGATGCTTAACTTCTCGCGTCCCTTTTGGATTAAAAGAGTCGTATGACTATATGGATATAAGAGTATAGCTAGGTTGTTAGTGATGCTTAACAATCCGTAGTATAGCTAGGTTGTTAGTGATGCTTAACAATCCGTAGCCATTTAAGGTTTAGCATTGTGAGGATTTATCCTTAGAAACTAGGGTCCTACAGATGTTTCTTCTCCAAGATTATTCGTGCATTTGATATAATTTGATATGAGCTTATATGTGTGCATGTTTTCTTATTGTGTGCATGTTTTAGTATTAGTACATTATTGTGTGTGAGCATTCCATTAGGCATCGTAAGATGGTATGAGTTAACTTAGTGAGGTCTGACTCCCTTTAACTTTTTTTTTATATCATCTATCACCAACTTCGCAACAATGACCTCCAAGGCATGTTGGTTGTAGCTTACCTACTTTTATATATGATTTTCATTTATTTTCATCTGTATTTGTACTCTAATGTCAACAGTAGTATGATTTAATGTGTTATAATTTTCTCTTTTAACGTTAACATTATTGTATCTTTATTATGTATTGTATTATTCTTATGCGTGTCATGTTGTTATTTATTTATTTTTGAATTCTGCATTTATTTTTGTTATTAGTAGTAGGCTTATGTGTGGTTTGAGGGTTTTGATTCTCGAGTCCTATGTGCCAGTCACGAGCCCATTTTAGGTCATGTCAAAATTGGTATTAGAGCCTAGGTTGTTGATTTACAGCCTAAGATGTTATTTTGTTTGTTACCACAGACATATAGCAACCTAATTCATCTTTAAATTAACTTCTTTTTTCCTAATACATATCTATTCTAGCCAGTATTATTTAACCATTCTTTTACTTTTATTTTTAGCATGAACAGATGCATTTGATTTTTATGTCAACTTGACTAGGAAGCATACAATAAGGCCTTTGCCCAAGATGAGATTCCTGCTCCTATCGCTTCAACTAGGATGCGTGGTAGGCACAAGATGACTAGAAATCAAGAGGTACTTATAAAGGAGCCAAAAGTGTAATAAGGATTTCCTAAAGTACCTACATTTTGCATGCAAGTATTCTTGACAAGGATATAAACTAATAATGCCATGTTCTGTGACTCAATGATGACAATGATGATGCAATAATAGCATCAACAACAATCAATTCCACCACTAATCGCAGCCCTAGAATAAGAAAGGTTAGATACAAAACTGTTCATGACATACTCTAGATTTCATTCAATAGAGTTTGACAGAATCAGACCCAAGGAGATCATTAATTTTTTTTAATGGAATCAGACCTAAAGAGATCATTAATTTTTTCAATGAGTTGGAGATGTAAGGCAATAGGCTATACTATTCTAATACACAGATGATGAATCTAGTGCAGATTTGTAAAAGGTGGCTAAGGATTGGCATGTAAGATTGGTTGGTTTGAGTCTCCGATAATTAAAAAAAACAAGTGTAGAGGGTAAGAGCGTGAATAATAAATTTTAAGGGGTTGAAATTAAAATAAGGAGAAAATATAGGAGAGAGATGTATTCATAAGGGGAGGAGTGTTACATTCTCCCTTTTTTACAAAAAAAATTGTTTTTGAATTTTTATAATAATTCTCTAGTGAGGAAATAAGTATGGATACAATTCTTTCATCTCTCGCTCTATCTCTTAAATAATTTCCTTAGTGCCAGCAATTTTCCACAATACCTTGACCATGAGAATTTTTTTATTGAAGTTTTCGTACCTAAAATCCAAAATGGCCACCACCTCCTTCTAGTAAGTCAAGTTCTCACTCACCGCCACGATCTGCAGCTGGAGTACATGAGAAGGATTAAAAACCTATTTACAAAGAATAGAAATGTGGAATACTTAGTGGGCTTGAGCCATATTTAGAGATAATGTCAATTGCTACGCTGCATTTCTAACCCTCTCTATTATCTCGTAGAGTCTAATATATTTTAGAGACAACTTTCCTTTCTTTGCAAACCTTATAACACACTTTCTTAGAGATACCTTTAAAAATATGAAGTCTTTAACTTGAAATTCTACCTCCTTGCCCTTTAGATCAATATAACTCTTTTACTTACTAAACGTTGTATCTAGTCTCTGCTTGATCAGTGAAATCCTCTCTAGTCTAAGCGAGAGGCAGTTGTAGTTATGGGCCCTTCAACTGCCTCTTGCCTAGCTCTTACAAACACATCGGTTATCTGCATTTCCGTTTATACAATGCATCATATAGTGTCATCCCAATGTAATTATGATAACTATTATTGTAAATGAACTTAATTAGATATATATGTGAATCATAATTACCACCAAAGTCCGTTATGCACATCCTTAATATATCCTCTAAGATTTGAATCATCCTCTCAGACTATCCATCAATATGAGGATAGAATGTTCTACTAAAATCTAATTTAGTGTTCAATGCCTCCTGAAATTTCATTTGGAACCGATATATGAATTATGATCCTTGATCGAAAAATATTGAGCAGATAGTGCGTCTCTATAAAGAACCTACATCGATAATTTCTGACCAAGGATCGCAATTAACATCTCAGTTTTAGAGGAAATTGTACGAGAGATTGAGCACTATATTAGATTTTAGTATAACAATCCATCCTCAGACTGATAGATAATCTAAGAGGATGATTAAAACATTGGAGGATATGCTGAGGATGTGCATGATAGACTTTATAATATCTAGGGTTTTCATTTGTCTCTAATTAAGTTCCCTTATAATAATAGCTTTCACAATAGCATTAGGATAGCACCATACTAGGTATTGTATGTACGAAAATACAGATCATTGATATGTTGATAAGAGGTAGGCTAGAGACAATTGGAGGGCCTAAAACTAGTTAAGATTACATCAGAGAAGATTTCACTAATCAAGCAAAGACTAGAGATAGTGTTCAGCAGGCATAAAAGTCATGCAAATCCAAAGAGTAAGGTAGAAATTTGAGTATGAAATTTTGTATTTTTAAAAGTATCCCTAATGATGGGAATTATAATATTTAGAAAGAAAGAAAATTTGTCTTCAAGATGTATTGACCCCTGCGAGATAAGAGAGAGGTTTAGATATGTAGCATATGAATTGATATTATCTCTAGAAATGGCTTAAGTCTACCCAATATTCCACATTTCTATACTTTGCAAATACATTCTCAATCCTTTTCATATACTTTAGCCACAAAGTATGGAAGTAAGTCGGAACCTGACCTAAGAGGAGGATTTGGTAGCCATTTTAAATTCTTAGGTGCGTCAGTTTCAATCAAAATAAATCCTCATAGTTAAGGTAATGTGGAAAAATGATGGTGTTTAGGAAATTACTTAAGAGACAGAGCAAGAGATGAAAGAATGATATCCATATTTGTTTTCTCATTAGAAAATTGTTGTTAAAATTTAAGGATGAATTTTTTTTATAAGGAAGGGATAATGTAACACCCCTCTCCCATATATAAATATCTCCCTCTTATATTTTCTCCTTATTTTCATTTTAACCCCTTAAAAATTACTATTCATACTCTCACCCTATCCTCTCATTCTTCATCACTAGTGACTTAAATTGGCCAACCTTATATATTAATCTCTTCCTATTATTGAATCATTCGTGACTATTCTGGTTTCATCCTTCAATATTGTTGGAATTGTAATAAAAATTAAAGAGAATAACTAATGAAAAGCTCAAAACTTCAATCCACCGCTATTCTCCTTGATGTCAAGAGCAAAAGCTCTATAGTTTCGTCACCTAGATCGTTGCTAATTTTTAGGGATCCGAATTTTTTTTTCAATTCATTGCAATCTGTTAAGTATTTGAGCATGTTGCTTTTATAAAAGTTGTTCTACTTATTAAAAGGTTTCATTTAGTATAAAAATTGTTGAATTTTGATACTACAAATTTTCTAATGACCAAAGAGAATGTTCTAATGATCGAAGGAATATTTCGATCACTAGAGTTACTGTTCTGACGACTCTTTTTGTAAATTTTTCAGAAATTTTTTTAAAATTATATAAATTATACTGATTAATTTTTCATTAAAAATTATAGTGAAATTCTTAAAGGTTTATGAATTAAAAATTATGGCAAGTCTATACAAGAATAAAAGTAATGATCAAACCGTATAATTGGATTACCTTAGTAATTCAAATAAGCTATAGGTTGTTCATTGAGTCCAATAACTCCTATATAACACTAATTGAGATATTTAATTTCTTATTTAATAGATACGTCGAGAGTAGGACCTACAACTCAAGTTTCAGACAACACATTGATCAGGTAAGTTCATATCTACTTATGGATACAGTATATGTAGCATCTCTTGAATATAGTTTAATGCTAGCATGGACAATAACATGTTGGAATGCATATCCATGTTCCTGTATTGTGTGTATAGTTATATATATATATATACATATTTATATTTATTTACATCAATACCTACATTTATATGATACATACATATATATATATATATAATAGTGTACCCCATTTTATTACAAAGTTTATATAAATATTATCAAGAAATCTGAGCAAATAAGTTTGAGTTTGGGTACTTAAGACATAATGCTTATATGCATGAGGATCATTGTATAACTGAGTGCCTACTTTATGAAATTATGTTATTGACATGATGGTTTATGTATTTGATGTATTATTTATGTGAAAGATTTTGTAGAACATACCATCTAATGGGTATGCATTGAGACTAAATGTATACTAGTTATGATTATGAGAGCCATTATCATGATATTGAAATATGTTATAGGCTAATCTTAGTTGATGCTTAGCTCCCGATCTGATTCTTGTTTGTTATATTTATTATTAATATGATTATTACTTTAGACTTATTGAATAAGGATTGGCCTATTGGTTATGCTTGGCTCCCTACAGCCCATTTGAATTAGGAGAGTGTTATGGCTATATACATATAAAAATATGGCTAGGCTATTGGAGATACTTAATTTCCTGTAGTCATTCAAGGTTTAATATTGTTAAGATTTATCCTCAGAGACTAAGGTCCATAAATGTTCCTTCTCCATGATTATTTGTGCATTTAATATAATTTGGCATGCAATATGTATGTATTCATATTTTATTACTAGTATATTATTGTATGTGAGCAAGTCACTGGGTATCGAAGGACGATATGAACTTACTTGGTGAGCTTAACTATATATATTTTTTAAGTTAGCTACCACCAACTTCATAGCAATGGCCTATGAGGCATGTTAGCTTTAACTTATTTATTTTTATGTATATATTTCAGTTATTTTCATCTGTATTGTACTTTAAATTCTACAGTGCCATGATTCAGTGTATTATAAATTTTCCTTCTAACATAAGTTAACATTATTGTATCTTTATTATATGTTATATTGATCTTATGTATGTTGTGTTTTTATTCATTTTTCTAAAATTTTGAACTTATTTTTGTCGTTAGTGGTAACCTTATGATAAGAGTGGCTATTTTTGTCGTTAGTGATCTTATATAGGCTAGTTATGTCGCCTTGGTAAGTAGACTAATGATAAGAGTGGCTATTAATCCACCTGATGATAGGAATTGAAATATGATTAATCTTCTTACTTTTAGTAATTTTGAAGGTGCAAATGAAGATAGGGAATTATGCAAATCTAATTTGTGATTAATTTCATTTGAATATAAACCTAATAATTATAAGAAAATAACTATGATAATGGGTGGATGAATATTGATGCAACGAAGTTGGTACAAACAATGAATAACTTACAATTAATATGACATATTTAAGTTTTAGAAAAAGTTGTTATTTGAACTCAATAAGGTGCAATAAGTCCAAAAGTTTTAAGTCTCTATAAACATAGGATTAAAATTGAGAAGGACATAACAACTCAAAGAGATTGAAATCAAATGTAGATATAACAACTATAAAGAAATTGAAGTAGAAGGTGGATGATGGCGAATAGAGAAAGAAACTCTTAATTAGAATAAGTTTGTGCTAGAAGTAATTAATATGCAAGGAAATTTAATAATGCCTTCTCTTATTTTTTTTCCACTTTAAAATTTTGATAATATCATGTAGTTTTCCATATTGCATCCTTACCTTTATTGCAGTAGTGGTCTATTCTGTTACTATATTACCCCAAAATTGTAGGTGATAGTTTTATAACCTTTTTGTAATGGAGTGATATTGCAACGAAGGTTAAAAAATTAATTTGAGATCTAACTTAAAAAGAAAAGGTTTACAAAAGATAAAGGCATAAGATAGTCTAATTAAGGCTAAGTGATTTCTTTTGTTTTGTTAAAAGTATTTTTTAAAAGTAGTAAGTACGTGAACTTATTTTTAAAACTTGGTATTTTCAAAATTGTCTTCTTCTTTTAGAAAAATTTTAAACTAAGTGATTTCAAGCTTGTTTAAACTATTCATAAGCATGGCATAATCATATAAAACCTTTTTTAGTGTTGATTCTTTGGTCACCCTTGACTGGTTGTATCTACAGATTATGTGATTAAGTCTCTCAGTAAGAACTGTCTTTGCGCTTTATCTTTCCTAGAGCCTTCTTAGGTGTTTGTTTTTTTTTTCAAAACCTTTCATTTCTATCTAGTTTTCTACATTATGATTAAAACTCAAGGCGGCAGTACCTCTAAGGGTAGGATATCTTCCTCTAGTGACTACCTAGACATTGATTCTGTTGAATTTCAAACTATGCCTCTAGGAAACTCTCAAAAAATCGATTGATCTCACTTACCTATCTAGATACCTACAAGAAAAATAATCTAGTTCAGTATTTCTCTGATCAAGGGTGGAAGCCTATCCTTCCCCTTACAGCTAAAACTTGTCCCATAGCTGTAAAACTGCTTTTTCTGTAACTTTAAAGAGGTTAAGGAGAATGATGAGTATATCATCTACTCCAAAGTAGAAGATACACCTATCCAATTATTGAGAGACATAATCAACAACATCCTAGGTATACCCATTCCTTCTATATTCTTTCATTATGATTATATGTCTAAATTTGACTCCACCTACTCCTTAGTAAAGAGAGTTCAAACCATTTTTGAGTTAGAAATTGAGGAGGGAATCACTGAAAAACCAAATGATGTTAGGAACTTGAGTGCAATACTAAAATTTCATCACCTTTTTATCAAATACAACTTCATCTTTACTAGTGGTCATTACAATGACCTAGGCTATGATGACCTTTAGTTTTTTGTCTACTCTTATGCTTGGTGAGAGAATCCATTTAGGAGACTTCATCTTGCATAATATGATCCATTTTGTTTGTGGAAAGAAGAGAGGCCAACATATCCCCTATACCTTGATGCTTGGCCATATCTTCCAACATTTTCAATTCCTTCCCTGGAAGATGACTTTGAGCACCAGTCATTCTTTGCTCAATACTCCTTAAAGCACATGGGCGTTCAGATTGTTGGTGGTCACATGACTCGACCTCATCAGTGACAGTGCTTCGTTCCTCCTGCTGATGCTAATAAACCAGCTCCGATGACTAGGCCTATCTCTGAGCCCCTTGATGATGTTGCCATTACTACTGAACCAGCCTCTCCAGCGCCTATTACCACTTCTTATGATGTTAAGGCTGCGATCATTATGCTTCATCACAAGGTGGACCATTTGACGGGTCGATTCCATGAGCACAATGCCTTATTACATGAGCATAATGCTCTACTTCAAGAGCACAACTCCTTACTATAGGAGATTTTATCCAAATTGCCTCCTCCACCGCCTTCAGACATTTAGTGTTTTATTTCTTTTTTTTGTACTTATGCTACATTATTTGTATCATCGATGATATTGAATTTTCTTTATCATGTCTCCTTGACTTTGTTTATGCATTACTTTCTTTTGTACTTGATCTTGTGATTATACTTTTTGGTGATTCCAAAAAGGGGGAGAAATATATGATAAAAGCAAATGCATATATGAAATATGTTGATTACTTAAGGGGGAGCTAACAATTGAGAGGGAGTTACTTATTTGCTAAATTGTTATCATATGATTCTAAATGGTTAACAATCATTATTCCATGAATGATTATTTACGATGTGTTTTAC
>JAOXYD010173465.1:0-23677 GCA_028565735.1 Pinacopodium congolense | reverse complement strand
TTTGTTATATATTGACATAAAGTTTGGCATTCCATTTGAGTTGAATTTTGGTTAGAGATTGCATTGTATTAAAATTGGCCTAAGGTGTTTAAAGTATTTTAATTATGCAAGAAAGTTTTAAACACCCAATTCACCCCCCCTCTTAGGTGCCAAAGGGCTAGCTAAAATTCTCATCAAAGTTCTGCAAAAAATAGACAATCAATGGAAAGTACATAAGCAACATCTTATCTTAACACTTAACTCAATATGCACATAATTCACAAGGATTATCCCCTCAAACTGAATAGAGTCACCATAAAACTACGAGCTAAAGATATATGATCTATATACTATTAGTTAAAATTTGGCCCATCCTTACCGTTCATTCCTTTCTTAGTTTACCTCTCTTTTTATTTAATGGACATATATAAAAACATAATTAACTATGCAATTATAAGTTAATTGAAAAACATTAAGTAATAAGAAATAAATAAATGCACTCTTAAAATCTCATATGGTTAAATTGTTAACGGTTTGTCTCTCTTAAAACAATCCCTTTTTGTTATGTCTATATTGTTTGTAGTATTGACATCTCAAAATCATACAATTTAATAATATATAATAAAAAATGAGCACAAAGATATAATAACAAAACACATATTTATTAAAGGAAAGTAAAATCCATAGTCAATATAAATGAAAAACGAAAGAGTTAAATGAAACATAACTAAAATATCTATATATCCTTACCCAATATTTTCTGTTCTCTTCACTCAAATGCTCTTACAAATCCTAAATCACTAATATAATGATAGGGAAAAAAATAACTCTAAATCTAACATAAAATCTCTCTCCTCCCCCCCCCTCCACCTTTCTAATTCCTTATATATCTTTATTGGTGGTGGTTAGGGATTGGAACCCTAAGTTCATCCAAGAGTCCTTTGGTCTATCTCCTAAAAAATGTTCTTTTAGTCATGGCATTTTGGAGTAAAACAACCCTTGGTTTTAAGGAATAATGACATTATTCTAAACCAATGTTAGCATCTTATCTTTGATTTATGTGAGAACCATATTGGCATTATTGTGGATCACCATTTGTCTTCTAACTATGAGGTGTACTATAATATAGCTTTAATACAAGAACAATGGCAATGTTTTAAGCCACTGCTGATCTTATGACTTTTTTTTCTATATGCATTATGGCACTACACAGTGAGAATAATAAAGTCGTTATCATCCAGCATTCTATTTCTATCCATTTATGCCAAAAATCAACCTCTTTCATACACTTACACCTAAAATCAAAACTATCCCTGAAATTCAATTAAAACAACCTGTGGCAAAGATTAGCAATAACGAAGGAGACCAAAGATTAACAAACTGTGGCAAGCTATCCTTAACGTGCAATTTTTGAGCAACTCTTTATTTAATACTTTTATGAAGGATTGCTTACAATAGAAAGGAGGATAATGGATCCAGTTAGGGGAGCTATTATAGTGCATAAGACTCCTCGAGAAGGTAGAGTTTTAATCTATAAAATGACTATTGACTTGCAACAATTAAACTTTAAACAAGGTTCATCTTCAAAGAGAGTGAATGAGGTAAGTCTATCATTCCTAAAACATCAAATTTCTAACTTGATTTCTCTTACGAAGTAATTGACTATAGGGAATGTGAAATAAGTTAAGGCTCATGGAATTTATGTCACTCTTGGCCACCTAACCAACATGTTCCCTATGCTCTAAGATGATTCTTATGAGCATGCTAGTATGGCTAAAGGATTTCCAAAGCCACTAAAATGGAAGTATGATCTTTATATGAGCATTTATAACCTAGGATTGAGAGACAAACCTTACTTCAATTGTGAATCACGGTAGTTAAATTTCAAATAATTTCAATTTAGGACATCATTTATAACAAATAACTAATCTATAACAAGTATGTCTATAAAAGAAATTGTTAAAATACTTACAAATAATATAAAATAATTTTAAAATGAGATAATAATAAGCATTAAAAACTTAGAAAATTAAATGAGTAAGCTGATGCCTTTTGTTAATAGATTGGAATCACAATGTAAGTTACCTTTGTAAACATTAACTCTAAAAAAAATGTTTAGTGCATTTACTATAAGGAACGGAAAAAAGTTGAAGGAACCTAAGAAGTTAAATCGTGAGTAGGTTTTTGAGGAGGAGATAAAAAGAAAATTATTTCCCTTCAATATCAAACTAATTAGTCTAAAAGATCCAATAACGATAAGCTAAAGGCATAAGAAAAAAATCTTGCTTTTCTTGCAAGATCCATCAAATCTAAGAAAGAAAAGGAAGAGAGGGACATCCTTTTATAAGGTGGAGATAAAAATCGATTTACTTAATGCAATTAAAAAAGTACCTCGCTATGCAAAATTTCTTAAGGAATTTTATACCAACAAAAGAAAATTAAAAGGTAATAAGAAGATAAATGTGGAAAAATAATGTTTCAGTTATTCTTCAATCAAAATCACCTCCAAAATGCAAGGATTCATGTATTTTTACTATTTCTTGTAAGATAAGTAATGTAGAAATTAAAAAAGTTATTTGTGATCTATGAGTTTCAATAAATTTCATGCCTCTTTATATTTATTCATCATTAAATACTAATTTATTGAAAGAAACTTGTATGATTATTCAGTTGACTAATAGATCCTGTGTATATCCTGAAAGAGTTTTAGAGGATGTTTTAGTGTAAGTGAATGGTTTGATTTTCCTTATTGATTTCTATATACGTGATATGGAAAATAGAACATGTTTAGAAGAACATTTCTTAAGATATTGAGAACAAAAATTAATGTGCATAATAGAACACTTACAATGGAATTAAATGGTGAAATTATTAAATTTAATATTTATGATACCATAAGATGTCATAGTAATGTGTTATCTATTTTTATTATGGATGTTGTCGACTCTTTGGCAAAGATAACATTTGATTTATTGATGGTGATTAGCTAAAAGTTACACTTAACAAAAAAGTTACATTTTTTAAGGATTACAAAATTTATAAGAGAATTTTGAGATGGATTCTGACCTACAAGATACAGTTTATGAATTAAAGTTGCTTAAACATTTAAGTTACAGTCTGGCTTACATTGACTTATTTTTATCTCACTTAAAACTTCTTCTTTTTTTGGTATAGGCACCAAATTTATAGTTAAAACCCCTACCTGATCGTTTGAAGCATGCATTTTTAAGAGAATAACAAATCCCTCCATTGATAATACCTAACAAACTCAATGTTTTGGTAGAGGAAAAATTGATTTTAGTTATAAAGCGTAAGGAAGCCACTAGTTAAGCTATAGCTGATATAAAAAATTGAATCCTTTTACTTGTATACACAGAATATTGCTAGAGGAACACTATAAGCCATCTTGAGAAGCTTGAATTCGATTGAACTCTATGATGGAAGTGATAAAATAAAGAAAATTTGAAAATCATTTATGCAAGTATCATTTATCCAATCCTAGATAATAAGTAGATATGTACATTTCAGGTTATTCCTGAGAAAAAAAGTATAACTATTATAAAAAATCGTTATGATAAGTTAATATTTGATCGTGTGCAAAATTGTTGGTGAGTTTGTATAGATTATATTAAATTGAATGTAGAAACTAGAAAAGACAATTTTTTCCTGCATTCATTGATAAAATTCTTGAACATTTAACAGGCAATACTCATTATTGTTATCTTGATGATTATTTAGGTTTTTATTAAATTCTAATTGCACTTAAAGATAAAAAAATGACTACCTTCACTTGCTCGTTTGTTACTTTTACCTATTGATGAATGTCCTTTGGAATATGCAATGCTCATGCCATGTTCCAAAAATGTATGGTTAATATCATTTCAAATTATATGGAGAACATTACAGAAATATTTAAGGATGATTTTACACTGTATGGTAATTCTCTCAATAAATGTTTGGCTAACCTTACTAAAGTGATTAGAAAATGCATAAAAAATTAAACCTTATTTTAAATTATGAGAAATGTCATTTGAGGGTAGATCAAGGTATTATTTTAGGTCATATAATATATCATAAGGGAATTGAAGTTGATAAAGCTAAGATAGATGCTATTAGATCTTTACCTTACCCTATTAATGTGTAGGAGTTTTATTCTTTTCTTGGACATAAAGGTTTCATTTAACGATTTATAAAACATTTTTCCAAAATTACTTAACCCTCAATTAAATTGTTGTAGAAGAATGTAGTGTTCAAGTTTGATGAGGCTTGTAGAGTGGTGTTTAGATAAGTTGAAAGAGATGTCGATTTTAGTACCAATTATATAGCCACCCAATTAAAGCTTATCTTTCAAGATAATGTGTCATGTAAGAAGCCATTATTGGAGCTATGCTTACATAGAGATTTGGAAGAGCCCCTCACATTATATATTATTGATAGCTCGTCGCAAAACTATCAAATAATAAATTCCTAACTAAATCTCGCTATGTATTACGATGAAATAGGGTTGAAGGTTATCGTTATTTCAAATATTGTAAATAAAAGAAAATAAAAACCCCTGAACTGATGAGAACTAAAATACCTAAGATGTAATAAAAACAAAAAAAGGACAAAAACAAAGTAAAAGATCATAAATTAACAACAATAGCAAAGAAATGAGCTAAATGTATTGTCACGATTTTAGGACAATCTTTGATCCTCAAACTTAGATAGAAGGTAATTTAGCTAAGGCATTTAGCCTATGGGTTTAAACAAGCTATCAAACCCTCATTACCTTGAAAGTAAGTAAATCTAATAAGCTCTATGAACACCCCTAACTCTGTTATAACCTTAAATAAGCTCTCTAAGTTTAGTAGAGAAGGGGAATCAAGTACTAAAGAATGACTAATTTCGACCACCTACTCATAAGCTTGGAAGATATATCCTAAAGGATTGAAACCCTAGATTAGTTAGCCAAGTTTACCCATAAATGTAATTAGTCTATTGCTACTTATGGGAATCGTTGTAGACTATTAGGTATCACACACTTAAACCTACCTTTCAGAATAGAAAATTACTTAAAGGGTCATCAAGCCTAGAGATAATATCTAATCCTTGACATTGAACCTAAGTTCTAATTCAACCTAAGCTCTAAAACACCAATTTCACTAGAATTCAATCACATTCTCACAAATAATTGCCTATTATCCCTAAAATACCTTCAAACCCTTAGGAAGCCACACACGATCAAATTAATTAAAATAGACATTAAATAAACAAAACCCATACTTAATTAAAGGAAATCAAGGTTGGAAAATTTAAGATTAGTAATGAAAACCCAGATTCAAAACTTAGTCTATTGCAAACTCAAGCTATTTATGCTAATAATAAAATAATTGCAACTTAATTAACAAAACCCAAACTAATTACACTAAACTAGAAATTCCAACAAACCTAAAATAGGGTAAAATATGAAATTAAACACCTCCTAATATAAGAACATGCATAATTTGAACTATAAATCAAATCCTAAGCAAAAACATTAAGAATAAACCTAGATAGAAACTGGCATAACATTGATGGAAGCTTCTAAATCTAGCATGCATCATTCATATCTCGTATTACCTATTTTGTTAGGAATAGTAAAAATATTTGGATCCTTGATCTTGGGGTATATCTTTCTCTATAAGACTGCTAATACATTTCCCCAATACTGATCTTCTTGTCTCCCTTGAACTTCCTCTTATTGGTACATAGCTCCTTTAACAACTTTGTGATGTGTTGGACTTGCTTGATTGCTTCCAACAGAGGTATATTGACTTCCACCTTGTGGAATACCTCCAATACCTCTTTCTCCTTCTAATGTTTCTTATTACTGGCTAACCTACAAGGAAATGGAATATGAAGTGGAATAGTAGCAACAAGGTGTGAGGTACTCACCTTAGGAGGATTGCCCTCCTCTTTCTTTGATAACTCAGTTTCTTCTTTTTCTTCTTGCTTCTCCTTCCTCTTCATTGGCCCTTTTACCTTCTTTCCACTCCTTAATGTAATGGTATAACCCTTCTCTCTTAGTTTCTTCTTAGGTTGACTAGGCAACTTTGTTGAGCTTTGAGCCTGTAACTTCTCCACTGCATCAACTAGCTGACTTATCTGGTTTTCTAATTTTTTCAATTCACTCATAGCTTTCTGTTGAAATTGAAGAGTGCTAGTAGTTAAGCTCTTAAAAATTTCCTTTAAGGACATACCTCCAGCTAGTTGTTATAGTGGTGAAGGGGTGACCTTGGTTGAAACTATAGTTGATGTTGGTAAAAAACTAGCGATGCTTGGAATAATTACTGCTAATGCTACTGATAAGTAAATGGTCGCACATTTGAGCTATTGCCTTGCTATAGGTTCTTATACCTGAACTTAAGATGATCCTTCCACCTGGATTATAAGTGGGGGCAAAAGGATTATAGCGTTATGGTTGCCCTTGGAACCCTCCAACTGCATTAACTTGTTGTTCATCCAGTAAAGCAAGGTAAGCATCAGTAGCATGATCAGCTAAAGTGCAAATACCTCATTTCTTAGTGGTTCCTTTAACCATTATTTCTTATTACAATAATAAGGTCAGGTTGGCTACCTACTACTTTAACTTGGAAATGGATACCTCCTTCACCTGCTTTGTCGAGAAGGATGCACTATCACACTTCCCTTAATACTAAGAATTAGCTGCCATTATTGCTGTCAAGTTATTCGAATCCTCGAGCTTCTTATTAACCAAAGCTCCAACACTCACAGTATCAATCATATTCCTGTCCAAAGGTAGAAAAACCTTATAGAAATATTGAATAAAAAACTATTCAATTTTCTAGTGATTTAGATGACTATTGCATAGCTTCTTGAAATGTTCCCAGTATTCATGCAATAACTCCCCTATGTCCTGCCGAATATCACAAATCTGCTTCTAATGTTTGTGTCTCTTGATGTAGGGAAGTACTTATATAAAATCATCTATTACATTTGCTCCCATGTATTGACCAATCTGGTTAGAAAATCATAAAGCTAGTCCTTGGCTGCATCTGCTAAGGCAAAGGGAAATGCCTTTAACTTGAGTTGCTCCATTATGACTCATGCTAGCTTCATACTTGAACATATTATATGGAACTCCTTCAAGAACTTGTTCGAGTTGATGATGTAACTCAATCCCAATTAGTTGGTATCTTGAAAACCTCCCAAAGTGGCTAATGAACTTATTAGTATAAGTTTAATCTCAACCTCTGACTCATCATTTGGATAATTAATTCAAAGCAAGTTAGGGATAAAATTTAGGGCTATAAGCTCTTTTAAGGTTCGTTGATGAGGCTCCATGATCTCTTCTGTTTCTTCTTCCTCTATAAACTCTTTTGAGATATCTTCAACTTCTTCTTCAGAGGATAAAGAACTACCATGATCAGGAAAAGGCGTATGGCTAGTTTGATCACTTTGACAAAACCTGATACGATCTGTAATAAAAAAAAGAGAGAGAAAGGTTTAAATGGAGAAAGTAATGCACTCCTGTTGTCTTCAAACAATCTTCTTAATCAAATGCATTTTAAAGAATTGTGGGATATTCAAATCAAATGGAAGACCAATAAAGATCAGTAAACAAAAATAAAATAACATAATAAATGAGAAATAACACACACCAACTCCTCGAAAATAGTGTCAAAAATTTGACGCTCGTCGTAAACTACTAAATAATAAATTACTAACTACTTAATTGTGTAGTAAGGTAAGCTAGGGTCGAACCATAGAAAGCTAAGAAGCAAATCTTATTTTAAATGTTGTATGGGAAAATAAAAACAAAAACCCCTAATGCAATGAGAACTAAAAAGCTAAGAAGTAACAAATGCAACTAAAAAGCAAACACATTACAAAAGATAACAAACTAATAACAATATCAAAGAAATGGGCAGAAGGTATCATTGGGATTCTGGGATAATCATTGATCCTTGAATCTAGTTAAATGGTGCTTTAGCTAAGATGCTAGCCTATGGATCTAAATAAGCTCTCAAATCCTCAGTTCCTATAAAGTAGGTAAATTTAACAAGCTCTAGAAATATCCATAACTTCGTTATAATCTCAAATAAGTTCTTTAAGTTTAATAGCAAAGAGGAATTAGATACTAAGGAACGACTAACTTTAGCCACCTACTCACAAGTTCGGAAGGTTTTACCTAAATGATTGGAACCCTAGACTAGTTATCTAAATTTATCCATAAATCCAACAAGCCTATTGCTACTTTTGGTAATCACTATAGACTATTACGTATCACACGCTCAAACTAGCTTTTAGATTAGGAAATTACCTAAAGGGTGATTAAGCCTAGAGATAATATCTAATCTTTGACATTAAACCAAAGTTGCAATCCAACCTAAGCTTTAAAGCATCAATTTAAATAGAATTCAATCACATTATCACAAATAATTGCCCATTATCCCTAAAAATACCTTTAAACCCTTAGGAAACTAGCTACATATGCTTAAATTAATCAAAATGGACATTAAATAAACAAAACTCATACTTAATTAAAGGAAATCAAGGCTGGAAAATTCAAGATTAGTACTAAAAACCAAGATTCAACGTTTAATCTAATGTAAACTTAAGCTATTTATGCTAATAATAAACTAATTATAGCTTAATTAACAAAACCTAAAATAATTAAACTAAACCAAAAATTACAGCAAACCTAAAACAGGGTAAAACTAAAATTAAACACTTCCTAACCTAAGAACATGCACAATTTCAACTATAAAGCAAAACCTAAGAAAAAAACATCAATAATAAACCAAAAACCCATAAAATAAACTATCAACCAATCAAAAATCAACAAATGCAGACCTGTAATAACAATCGATTAAGCTCAAACAATCAAAATAAAGGATGGGAATGAAAGAAAAGATCATACATTACATTATACTCAATCATCCATACATTTGCCATGGTTGTTAGACTCAAAATTCATCAAAAACTCAACCTAAACATCATATAACATAAAAATAAGAAAATAATAGAAAATAAACAATCCAAAAACTGTGATTAAAGTGTAAAGACACCTAAAACATCTAAACTAGAGAGATGAAATAAAACCTAATTGAAATCCCATAGAAAACCTTAAGAACATCAATAAATTCTAAGGAAAAGATGTAGGACTTGTAAGTAAAGCTTTCTTTTCTATTTTTTTGCTCATTAGAGGGGTGTATATACCCTTTAAAATTAGAGCAAGCCTAAAGAGGGTGAAAGGACCCTCTTGTCAGTCTTTTTTGTTTTGCAGTCAGTGAGTGAAATGGTGGTTAGAAGGAGGTAAAATGGCACCATGAAACGATGCCAGTTAATAGTTGTAGCACCCTCCATTTAAGTCTTTTTCCAGTAGCCTCCTGCTCCAATTTCGCTCAAAATCCTTACAAAACTTGGCTTTTTCATCCATAACAAGTGTCAACACTTCCAATATGTTATTTAACACAATATGATAGAATTTAAATACTTTTAAATAAAAAAATAAGGATAAATTCAAGTGAAATTACATACCCAAACTTAATAAAATTCATCCCTATTAATTATGCTTTAAGAACATTTGATAGTGAATAATGCAACTATTCAACAACAAAAAATTAATTTTAGATTTTTTCTTTAAAAAAAATTCCATCCTTACTTTTTTGGCATTAAAATTATTATTTATTATGATCATATAGCTGTTAAGTACTTACGCTCAAAGAAAGAAGCAAAGCCACAAATCATTTGGTACTCTTACTATAATAGTTTAATTTGGAGATTCGTAACAAAAAGTATGAAGAAAACATGGTTTCCAGTCATCTTAGTAGAATAAACACAAATGTAGAATGATTACCATTAGCAGATGATTTCCTAGATGAGAACTTGTTTTCCTTTCAAAATACAAGCCCTTGGTGTACTAATATTATGAATTATTTAGGTACCAAGACAATCTTAGGTGACTTGTGTCAAGGTTAAAAATATAATATCAAAAGTGATGCTAAATATTATGTTTAGAATGAACCTTAATGATGGAAACATTATTCTGACCATGTTATCAAAAGATGAGTAACTTAACAAGAGATCCCTTTAATTCTTATTTTTTTTCCATCATGTGGAAACTTTAACCCTAAAAGAATAGCATACAAAGTATTAGAATGTGGATTCTTTTGACTACTTTATTATGCGATTCATATATGTTTTGTAAGGCTTATAAACATTTTTAGAAAACTAGACATTGAGGGTGTAGAGATCACATTCCACTTAACCCTATTCTTATTGTAAAATATTTGATATGTAGGGTATTGATTTCCTAAGGCTTTTTCCTTTTATAAAATGGTAATGTTTAAAATTTTCTTCTTGTGAATTATGTTTCAAAATGGGTGAAAGCTAAGGCTACTCAAACTATTGATGTTGAAGTTATTGTAGATTTTTTCAAATCTAATATTTTGATAGGTTTAGGATACCAAACACTATATGAATTATTAGAGCACTCATTTTTACAATAGGGTGGTTGGAGCTCTATTTAAGAGGTATAGTGTCACTTACTGCACTTCTATAACCTATGAACCATAAATCAATGGACAAGCTAAAATGTCTAATAGAGAAATTAAGTCCATATGTGAGAAAATTTTCAACCTAAATAGGAAAGATTAGAGTATGAAACTTAATGATGCACTTTAGGCTTAATGAAATGAATATAAAATCCTTATAGGTGTGTCACCCTATTGATTAGCATTTGAAAAACCATGTCATCTTCCTATTGAATAATAACTTATAGTGTATTGGAATGTTAAGCATTGTAACATAGAGACATATGAAGTTAGTGCACAAAGGAAACTATAACTATAAGAGTTAGAGGAAAATAATGATACTTACAAAAATTCGAGGATTTATAAGAAAAAGACAAAGGATTTTCATGATCAAATGATTTCTAAGACATCATTTTTAGTTAGACAAAAAGTTTTACTTTGTCATTCTCACTTAAAACTATCACCTAGTAAATTGCATTCTAAATAGATTAAGCCTGTTATTATTACTAATGTGTTTCCTTGTAGTGTAGTTGAGATTCAATGTATTGACAAAGGTAAAATGTTTAAAGTGAATGGTAATCTTCTAAAACCCTTTATGAAGGTTTTCAAGCATCGAATGTTGAGGAGATTAGTTTAGCATATCTTGCTTATGATAACTGAGACATGGCTACATCTAGCCAAAGATATCATCTAAAGGAGCTTTTTAGAAGGCAACCCAAATTATTTTTGTTCTTTTAATCCTAATACAAAATCAATTCAAATTTATATTATATATCAATTTTTTATGTTTTATGTTTTATTTTTTATTTTAAATCATTATTCTTAACTCCATATTCACTCTACCCTCATTATATAATGTGTTGATACTGTTCTCCTATTTTAGGGAAATCTTCCTCCATCTTTTACTTTCACTTTCTTGATTTGATAAGTATTTGACTTAATCCATTAAGGACGATGTATGGATTAAGTATGGGTGAGGGGATTAGACATTTTATTGCACTTTGAAAAGTGTTTTAATTTTTCATTGCTTAAAATTTTCAAAATCATGTTTTGTCGAGTTATTTTGATTAAATTTTTGCACTTGAATGATTATAAGTTTTGAGAGTGATTACCTTAGGTATCTTACTTGGAATAATTCTAATGGTCAGTTAAGGATTAATTTAGTGAACTCAATGTACTTAATGTGTTTAATATAACCATCATTCAATAGTTCTCTAGTGATTATGGTTTTTTAATTATTATGGCATATATTGCATGAATTTAATTAGCCCTTACAATACAGTGTTAAATTTCTAAGGAAGCCCTATAGAACTTTTTGTGTAAGTTAGGAATATGATGTTTTTTCATGTTTTTTTTAAAGATATCTACTTTTCTACTTAATAACTAGAGATCCTTCATCATAAAGTATTGACCTTCATGTTAAATGGCAGCTGAAATTATAGATATCTTAAAAATTTTAAATAAATAAATTGTGTGATGTAAAAAGGTAATATAAAGTATAAAATGCACTTGAAAAGTAATATGGAGGTAAAACAAACTTGCCTAATAGCCTTGAACTAGTTTTGTGATCGTCTATATATAGTTAAATGAAAGTCTTGATGTTGTATATAATGATTGGGTTATCTTATTGGGTGACTGTGCATTGAATCATAATTAATATTAAGTTAGGATATATTGGCAATTGTTTATTACAATGGATGGCATTTGAGTCCTTGATTAATTTTCATATGTTGTTAGGCAATTTTGAGTAGTTGTCTAAAGTAACTACTTGAGGACAAACATTGTTTAAATGTGGGAAATTTTGATAGGATGCATATTGTTTGTATAACTTGTATTATTTCCTAGTATTTCACTAATTTAAAATGCTTAAATCTTTGATTTTGATTATTTTCTATATTTTGTGAACTGGATTGAAGAATTAAATTAAAATAAGTGTTTTGGTTAAGATTTCAGGTATACTTTAGGTTTAAGGAAGACATGTACCAAAGGGAGCATAAATTAGTAAAAGAAGACAGAAATAAAACATGGGAGAGTGCAATTAAGCTTGAAGAAGAAATGCTATTTTACATATGAGAAAAGTCAAAAGCTAAATGATAGATATCCACAATGCCATTTAACACTACAGTTAACACCGTTTTGTTCCAAAATAAAGATAGAACATGAATGGTTCTTATTAATGAAACATTTTTACCTCAAAATCAAATGCCATGTTGTTATAGAAAAATTTAAGACATGATAGGTATTCTGGACCAAAAATAACATGTTTACTGAAGATATACTACCAAGGTTACAAAAACCCTAAACCATCACATATAACACATAAGATCTAGTGCCATCCAATACATTCTTAAAAGGATATTAAAGCAAGAAGTAGAGGAGAAAGGGAGAAAATGAAGAAGCTACTTTCTAGCTATTGTCTTTAACCTTCTTCTGTTAGTAGCATTGATTTATGTTCATCTTTTTTGTTTTTTCTCTAATATGAATATTTAATTTATTTATTTCAAATTAAAGGATAATTAAAGTGCGTTTTTAAGAATTATAAGTCTTAATCGCCAGTAGCATTGATTTATGTTCATCTTTTTTGTTTATTTTTTTCTCTACTATAAATAGTTAATTTATTTATTTCAAATTAGAAGATAGTTAAAGAGTCTTCTTAAGAATTATAAGTCTTAATCGACTATATTATTCGTTGGAATAATAAGTATTTTTATATTTTTCTAAATGGAAAAAATATTATTTTTATTAATTATACAAAAAATTCTATTGTCCACTTGTCAAAAAAAATAATTAAAGTAAATGAGATCATTTATGATGATGTAGCTCCTCGAGGATCCCACCCACTTCGCCCTTCTTGTTCTTCCCGAAGCTTCCCCTGCTCTTCTTGAAACCATTTTTCTTATCTATTTTCGTCCTCCCTCACTCTTCGTTCATCCTTGTTCCCCTTTTTTTCCTCTTCGTTAGTCTTAATCTTTTAGCCATCCCTTTCACTAGACTTATCCTTCCAACAAAAATGTCTTCTCCAACTTTTGGTAATTCCCTGACCCCCTCCCCCCAATCCTCTATCATTGTCCCCCTCTCTTCCTTCTTTGCTGTCTAATTATAAACCTCTTTCCCCTTTGTTACCTTTATCTCCATCACAATCCCTAACCTTAAATCTTAACCCACTTCCTTCATCTCAAACCTTAAGTGAAAAGGTAACTTTAAACCTTAACTATTCCTTAACTCCTCAAACCCATACTCGTTAAACCCAAACCTAAACCTTAAACTAAAATACTACTTTAGAGTGAAACCCTCAAACCGAAATCATCTAAAAACCAAAAAATTCTTTAGCCCTCCCCCTTTTACCTAGCAACGATAATCCTTAGAAAATTACTCATTCAGAGAACCCCCCCGCCCCTCTTAAATCTTGGAAGGTGGTGGTTTCAAATCTCCAGGAGGGCTTTTTGACCTAAAAGGCATTGAAGTTCTTCCCCTCAAGCACTATTGTTAAACAGATCATGGTTATTCCATTATTAGAGATTGTAAAGTAAGGTGCCACAAAGATGAACCTTGTCCTAGTAGGGTTCTTTTATGGTAAAAGGATAGTGAACTCACTGGTCCCTAAAGCCTTAATGCATGCTTGGAAGAGTTATGGCCTTCGTAAAATATTGGTAACTGATTCAAACTAGTTTCTATTTAAATTTGATTTAGTTGAAGGTATGAATTCTATTTTGGAGAAATGACTATGGCATATTCAAGGTAAACCTCTTTTTTTTTTTTAAAGAAATAGAGTTTGAATGCTAGTTTAGTTGAAGAAATTACTAAGGCCCTAGTTTAGGTAAGATTCCATAATATCCCACTGGAATATTAGACAACATGAGTTATGAGTTACATAATTAGTACAGGACGAAAATCATTAATGACGGAAATGACAATAGTAAAAATGGCTAGAGTAAATTCTACAAGAGTTTATATTGAGATATTAACAAGTCATAGCCAAATTAGATTAAAGTTGCTCCGTATAAGGAATCATGTGAAATAGTGTTAAGGGACATTCATATCTTATATAAATGGAGATCAAAAGCCCAAACCAAAAAATAACGAAAGTTAATAGGAAGGAAATTTGAAATAGGTGTTCATAATAAACATATGCAGGTTATAAAGGAACCAATTGCTAACCCTAATAAATAACAACAATAAGAAGAAGCTAGAGAAGTAGGAGATAAAGACCTCTCTCGGGAAAGGTAAAAATTAAAGTAAATAGTAAAATTGATAATGCCTAATAAGCCCAAGAAAATCATAAGGAAGACAAATAATTGAATAAGTAGCAATTTATAACCATGACTAATAACTAGGAACCCATTCTGCATTAGCAAAATGAGACTATATATGACAAGGATTATGCCTAAGACAACTTTGAAAACACCCTTTCCCTTCCTGATTATGATATGATTGAGTATAGAAACGATAAGATGGAACCTAGTAACAATAGTTAACAAATTGGCACATATGATACAAGTTTTGTTACTAGAAGTAAGAGGAAAGTTAGGAGAAAATATAAGTCATAAATTTTATATCTCTTTGTCTTATTTCATTTTTTTAAAATTAGAGATCTAAATAGTCTTAGGAAGTAGTTAGGTGTTTAACAATTTTTAAATTTTATTAATCCATCTTTTATTTATCTTATAGAGATTATGATTGAATCCCCTCAACTAATTGATTAATAAACTTGGCAATTCCATTTCCAAAAAAATGGAATTCCTTATATAATCTTCAAAGGAGTAACAATACTAGGATCCTTGTATCTTGGAACCCCTCAACCTTCAATTTCTCTCTTATTAAGCAAATGATATGGGTTCATTTTATAGTTCTTTTCCTTGTTATTTGATGTACATTTGCCCCAATTTTGATTTTAAATTGTGTAATTTTTTTTTGGAAATGTTAAAATATCATATTAAAGCCTAATTATGAAGAATTGTGTGAAAAATATGAAGTTTATAGCACAAGAGTTCAATGTTGCAATTAAATGGAGCCATTCATTAACACTATCCTGACAGCTATTGATGTCCATAATAAAGTTCAATGTGGGTTACAAATGGCACAGTTGTTCTCTTTAAAGCCCATTAAAGTACAACTTGTTTCCTAAAGTTAAATGCGAGTATTAAATGGTGCCATTGATTGCCAATGATGCACCCAACCTATAGCCAACTCATAGAGGACATGTTAAAGCTTCCCTAAGAGCGTGAACTACAGATTTAGTATTAGATTTTTGTCAATCTACATCAAAATTTAAGATTCTCTCATTAGTTCTTAAGGTTTTAAGGTATTCTTTATTTCAGTCACTTTTTATTAGAGATTAAAGCATATTTTTAAAGATTCTAAGAGCTTGTGCACTTGATTTGGATCTATGAATGTGATGAAAGCTTCATTTGGTGCTTTCTTAACTATTTTATTCATTGTATTTCACTCTTTACTTAGATTATTCAAAGAAATGTTGTTTAAGTATCTGCACTTATGTTCTTTGATTTAAATGAGTGGCTAATCTAGTTTTTAGCTAAGTGTTAGGGGTTAAATATATAGTAGTTTTAGATGTTATTTCATGTTAATTTAACCCTAATTCAGTGCTTAAATGTTTAATTTATGTGTTATTATGTTTAATTTGCAGGGTGGAGCATAAAGATGGAGATTAGAGCAAAAATTAGAAGAAAGTGTCTTATTTCTATACCTCAGTGGCACCCTTGTAGGATCACGTTGAAGGATGAATAAGGGGGCATTATAGAGTTAGCATTTGACCCTCATTGGCATCATGTAGCCTGCCGTTATACATCGGTACAGCTCACCATTGAAGGAGCAGTCAATAATATCAACCTCAAATCTCCAACATTGTAATTGTAGCGTGTCCAAAATTAATGCCCTTGTCTTCTAGCACATCTTGGAGGCTTCTAGAGCTATGAAAACAAACAAATTAACACAAAACACAGAGAGAGGAAGAGCGAGAATATATCAGGCATAGGATAGAGAGAATTCTTCTTCTCTCATCGTAGTTCTTCATAGTTCTTAGCTTTAAACACTTTATTCTTCGAATTTTTGTGTTGTTTCTACATTCTGAACATCTGAGCTTGGTGTATAAATATAGTTCTAAGTTTATAACTCACATTTTGGGGGTTTCTATCTCAAATTACTCATTTTTATACTTTTATATATAGATTAATCAAAGAACTTGTTCTTATGCTTATAACCTTGTATGTTCTTTGATTTTTCTGTAAGTTTGATTCAAATCAAGGACTGTGCTGCAATCCAGATCAAGTTGGAAGTCTCAAGACACGTCGTGAAGTTCTACAAACCTAATTTTTACACTCTAAAATTATTAATTCAGCCTATATTTATAGATTTATCAAGATATGATACATAAGTTGTATGTTTTGTATGTCTTGATCAATATGTTTGGCTAAATTATTTTTATTGCTAAGGATTGATGTTTGTATGATTTAGGAGAGCTTAAAGGCATGTTAAAGGTTCTGTATTTTGTTTATTGAAGGTTTAAATGGGCTGAGTTTGGGACTGGCCATTTAAGATTAGTTTTAAAGACAAGTTAAGCATGAGAAATAACCTTAAATTGCTAGAAAAATCAATAAGCAACACGAATTAATCCTTAAATGACCAAATTTGGATTTTTTTTTTGTGAAAGTTAGAATTCTAAGATTAATTATCCAAAACTCACCTTTTTGAAATTAAAGTCAATTAACTTGATTTAAAGCATAACCAAACTTTAAACAAGATTAAATGGAGAAAAAACAAAGTCTTAACCATAGCTTTATTTTAATTTTGTGAAGGAACTTTAATCAGACCTTAAATGTGTTTACAACTCAAATAAATCATCAATCATCTAATCCTTAGCTAATTTACACATTTGGTAAATTTTTCAGAAGTAATTAAAAATCATGTTTGAAGTGTTTAAGCCAAGTTAGTCAAGTTTTAGCAATTTTCATTTTTTAAAATCAATTTGTCTATATTTTTCCTAAATAATTGTAATCTGATTAACCTAGTAATTAAGCAAATCTTTTTCCCATGGTATCAACATCATGAGTATAAATTTTACTCCATTATATTACTTTTGCGATAGTTGCACTTGCCTTTATTCCGTTGGTTTTAAAAATAAAATCGTTTCAAAATCATTCAAAGTTTTAAAGTCACCTAACCAACGCAACACTAAGGTAAGGCTAGTGAATGATTTCATTGAGTTCTTATGCATGTTATGGAGCTTATCTTTATTTATTTTAAGCACTTGATGCATGTTTTAACATGATCACTTAAGATAAAGTCATTAGATGATTAAGAATCCGAGGAATTTACCTTAATCATTGAAAAAAAAAATAAACAATATCGTTTAAATCATTGTATGACCAAAATTTAATTGATTTTAAGGGTATTAATCTAGAATAAGGGATTTTTTTTAGATTATACTTCTTGAACTTTAAACCTATTTTCCTAAATCTGATAAATGACTAAACTTCATATTACCATAAATAGAGAAAAGGCATTTTTTTAACTATATAATTATCTTGAATTTATGAAGGATCCCTAGATCAAGCATCATCACTTTTAAATAACTTAGTTAGAACATTAAAAGTCTGAACCTTAGTCAATTAATTCCATTTGGTAATCTTTAATATTAACCTTAAACTCCTTTGATTTGATGAAAGTTGTCAGGTTAAATTGGTAGTTTTAATTTGGTAATTTTATCAATTTAGACCTCTAGATAATTGTAATATGACTTAGTACTCACAGTTGAAATCCTTCTGGGAACGATAATTTGAACTTAATTAAATCCACTATATTACTTATTAATCGATGCACTTATTGAAAAATTAGTCTTAAGTTCAGTATTTGATTTATGTGTGATAAAGGCTTAAATTTGAATTAATATAGATAACCTAGACCAGAAAATAAGTTTTTGGAACTACTGCCAGGTTCTTAAATAACTAGTGATACTAGAAAGAAATTGGTTAATTACTCTAGAGCTTGTTTATATTATTTATATTGATTTTGTTATCTTTGCTTGAACTTTATTTTTTTTCTTATTCATTTTCCTTATTTATTTAATAGTTTGTTTTATTTTATTGTTTTCTTTGCATTACATAGATACTGGAGGTCAAAAGACCAAAAAACTTGAGTTTGATCTGAAGCTTAAGCATACCATTTATAGGCAAAAGAAAGAATCTCAAGCGATCACGTCTGATATAGTAAAAGTAGAGACATGTAGTGAGCAACCTTTAGAAGTATACATTAACCCATTAAAAATGGAACAACAAGAGCATTTAGTTGCAAGACATTAGAATGAAGGTAAGGAACGAAGTATGTTGGACTTGGCTATTGTAAACAAAGGTAGACCGACGGCTAGCATTATTTAGTCCAAAGTAAATTGTAATAACTTTGAAATACCTCATGGCATTATTTCCATGGTCAACACTTCGTAGTTTTGTGTTTAGCTTTAGAGGATTCAAATGAATACTTGTAAAATTTCTTAAAAATTTGTGATCTCTTTAGAACCAATGGGGTTTTAGATGATACTGCTAAGCTTAGACTTTTCCTTTTTTCTATTAAAGATGTTGAACCAAGGAAGGCTCCACTTGATTTTGATGATAATAAAACATTTATGTTGCTAATATTTTTGTTAAGTTCCTTTAAAGATAGGTATCTTCAAGAGGAAGAAGCTTAGTTAGACGATAACGCATTGACTCTAAAGACTGAAGTTTAATCAACCGAATACATATGATTCATCGACTGAACTATAGCAATGAAGGAAACATCGGTCGACCAAACGAAACAGAGCAGTCAACCGAATGGATGTCCAAGAGTGATCAGCTGACTGAATGAAGAATGGTCGATAGAAGGAAGAGCGGTCAATTGAATGTTGGCTATCGGTCGATCGAATTTACAAATTTAGAAGATCGATTGATCGAACATGGCCTATCGGTCGACTGAATAGAGCGCAACGGTCATATTGTTCAATGGATGGAAGATTTGTCCAACAAATACAAAATATATCCAATGGTAAAAAAGAAATCAATTGACAACGGACGCTTCAATGGCTAGCTCATTGGTTTTTGCACTATAAATAGTTAGAAAAAAACAGAGAATACATAGAATACAAGTTTTGCAAAATTGATCAATTTTTCTGATAGTTTGAGTTCTATACGTATTTTGAGACTAATTGATTCTCCAGGTTGTGTGAGATTTGTATTTTTTTCTCTACTTATAGGAAATTATGGGGTTATTTTAAGGTTATTCTTAAGCCTATAAAAAGAATTTGTCAAAAAGTTATTTTTGAGCCTTGAAAAGAAACTATTGGTTATCCTTGAGCTGAAAAAGAGTTGTAAGTTGTTGCAAATTTTTCAAGTTTATAATTCATATTATTTTTTTGATAATCTCTAGTATTTTTATTATTCATAATTGTTTTTACTTAGCTTCCGTAAATTATTGGTTATTTATTTGTTTTAAAGTCTTAGAACCTAATTCACCCCACCTCTTAGGTTTCATTTAGGGCCAACAATTAGTATCAGAACTAAGGTCTTACATTAGATTAATTATAACGAATTAGTGAGGAAAGACAAAATGGCATACTTCATGAACACTGTAGGTTCTTCACACAATCTAGATGGCTATAATCCACATAAAACACCATACTTTGATGGGAATAATTACATGTATTGGAAACATAGGATGAGATACTATCTTATGGGAGAGAATATAGACTTATGGATAATGATAACTCAACCTTACAAAATTCCTACCAAACTCATAGGAAGCGATTTAGTTTTAAATAAAGAAAATGAGTGTAACTTAGATGAAAGGAGATCAATATCTTTTAATAATCAAGTTATGCATATTTTATATTGTGCCTTAAGCATTGAAGAGTATAATAGAATTGCTATGTGTGAAACTACATATGACATTTGGCACACTATCGAGATTAATTATAAAGGAACAAATCAAGTCAAGGAGACCAAAATAAGTATGCTCACTCATGATTATGAACTTTTTCATATGATGCATGATGAGACCATTTCTTCAATGTATACTCGTTTCAACAATATTATTAGTACACTAAAAGGTCTAGGTAAGAAATACTCTAGTGTTGAGTTGTGTAGAAAAATTCTAATGTCCCTGCCAAAGACATGGGAGATAAAGGTGATGGCAATACACGAAGTCGAGGATCTTAACACACTCCCTCTCGACGAGCTCATCAGATCACTTTTAACATATGAGATGAGGATGAAAAACATTAAAGAGGAGCAAAAGATGCCAAGGAAGAAAAATGTGGCATTCAAAGTATGTAAGAATGAGGAGAGCAATAATGAAGAATCATCAGTTGGGAGCGAGAATGAAGAGCTCGCACTCATTACAAGAAGGCTAAAGAAATTCAAACAAAATGGATCAATGCACCAAAAAGGTACCTCTTATTTAAAGTTTAAATTATCTAGCACAACATGTTTCAAATGTGGTGAAAAGGGACATTTGAGACCACAATGCCCCTATCTATAAAAAGAGGAAGAAAGAGTTGAGAAGAAGGAGAAGTGGAGAAAAGAAAAGAAGGATTTCAAAAAGAAGAAACCATTAAGAGCCTCATAGTCCGAATCAAGCGATTATGAAGAGGAAGAAGTTGCCAATATGTGTTTTATGGCACACACCGAGGTATGCCCTTCTTTTAGTGAAGATGAGTTTGGTTATAAACGTGACAAAGTGTTAGAAGATATATAAAAATTAACTAAAAAGAACAAAGAATTGCATGATAAGTATAAGAAAGCCTTAGAGGAATTAAAAGCATGTAAATCGGAAAATAGAGACCTTAGAAATGACATAATGTTAATCAATAAAGACAATGATGAGTTAGCAAATGAAAATAGGTCTTTAAAAAAAGAAATAGAATTCCTTAAAGGATCACTAGAAAAATTAATAAGGGAAAAGAAAAACTTGATAACCTATTAAGTATTCAAAAGTTCAAAAATGATAAACATAGATTGGGATATAATGAAAAAGGGGCATCTACTAGTAAGATCGTGTTTGTAAAAGCAAAGAATTTAGAAGATGAATATACTCCTAGAAAGTTTAGAATACATATAAAAGACCTAAACATCATGCTTTCAAATACACCTCAAAACCTAAGAAATTTCCCCAACAGTGATTTAATGAGGAAAAGACCTCCATACATCCTAGACAAGATTTTAGACAAAGAATGTATAAAGATTTAAGATATAAAAGCAAACATAGAAATGTATACACTTTATTATTTTATACGTACTGTGGTTATCATGGACATGTTTCTTATTTTTGTTATGGTCAATTAAATAGTTTTACAAATGGCTATAAAAATAATTATGCTTACAAAACAAAAACTATTTAAGTTTCGAAAACAAGATAAATTTTTATTCCTGATTTTTCAATCTCTTTTCATGCTTACACGTTTGTTAAATATTTTTTCTGGCTTTAAACAAATTAGCTTAACAATTTTACTATTTTTACACTTTTCAGCTTTGCCATCCCTAGCTGATTGGTCGACTGAACGATAACATCGGTCAACAAAAGTAGTTTTGTTGACCGAATAAGTTGGTTCGGTCGACCGATAAACAAAACTTGGATGATCCGTCGACCGATACAGGTGATTCAATCGACCGATAAGACAAAACCTTCATTTTTTATTATTTATTTCGTAATCCATCATATCATACGTGATTAAATACTCTGTCTTGTATTTGTGTTTCTTGTTTGTGTAAACCCTTAAGGCATTAGTTAGGCATACTAACACTTTAAAACCCTAGATAAGATGGGTACCTAAATTATTATTTTTTTTGTCCTCTAGGAAAAGAGAAGGAACAAATGGTATGTAGATAAGGGGTGTTCATGGCATATGACTAGGGATCCCTCACAATTTATCACATTCAAGAGTAAGGATGGAGGATCTATCACGTTTGGGGATAATGCCAAAGGTAAAGTAATTGGCATTAGCAAAGTAGGTAAAGATAACTGTCTATTGATCAATAATGTTTTACTTGTTGTGGGTTTAAAACACAATCTATTAAGTGTAAGTCAATTCTGTGATAAGAACTATAAGGTTAGCTTCTTAGGAGATGAATGTGATGTCATTAAGATGGATAACGATAACAAAGTATTCTTAAGAAAAGAGAAGGAAATATATACATTGTTGATCTACACTATATTACTAACCTTGAAGAGAAATGTTTAATATCTTTAAGTCAATGAGATTGGACTTGGCATCGACAATTGAGACGTGCAAGCATGGATCTCTTCTCAAAGCTTAACTCAAAATAACTTGTTAGAGGACTTCAAATAATAAAGTACAAAAAAGACAAGATATGTTGAGCGTTTCAAATAAGAAAATAAGTAAGAAGCTCATTTCAAAGTAAGAAATCGATAACTTCCTCTAAACCCCTTGAATTACTTCATATGGATTTGTTTGGGCCTAATAGAGTGGCTAGTTTAGGAGGAAAATCATATGCATTTGTTATTGTAGATTATTTTAATCGTTTTACTTGGGTATTATTTTTAGGATAAAAAGATGAATGTTTTAAATCCTTTGTAAGCTTTGCAAAGAAAATACAAAATGAAAAATCCTTATCTATTACATCTATTAGAAGTGATCATAGTAGAGAATTCGAAAATGACATGTTTGAATGTTTTTGTGATGATCATATAATTGCACATAATTTTTCTGCACCTAGGACACCTCAACAAAACGGTGTAGTAGAAAAGAAAAATAGATCGTTACAAGAAATGGTACAAACCATGATAAATTAGATCTGCCAAATTATTTTTGGGCAGAAGTCGTTACATGTGTATGTCATGTCATCAATAGGGTAAATATTAAACATAATCTAAAGAAAACTCCTTATGAACTTTTAAATGGTAAGAAGCCAAAAATTAGTCATTTCAAAGTATTTAGATGCAAATGTTATATCTTTAACAATAAAAAAAGTTTGGGAAATTTTTATTCTACAACTTATGAAGGCATTTTCTTAGGATATTTGTTATCAAGTAAAGCATATATAATGTATAACAAGAACTTTCATGTGCTTAAGGAATCTATGCATGTTGTTTTTGATGAAACTAACCCTTTCAAAAGAAAGAAAGTGTTTGATTTTGATGATGCAAATGTAATTAAGGGATTAGAACACCTTTCA
>JAOXYD010173454.1:0-10004 GCA_028565735.1 Pinacopodium congolense | reverse complement strand
GCATAAACATATATAATTTTTGAATAGTCCTACCACTAATTATGACTAATTCTCTCTTAATCATGAAAAACCTATCCTCATTCATTTATTTAGCAAAGATATCAACCAATTGGAGTTATGCATCAATAAATTTCAATTCATTGTCACCATTTTACACATGAACTCTAATAAAGTGATACCTCATCAATGTGTTTAGTTTTAGAATGTTGAATTAGATTCTTAGTTAGGTATATGTCTCTAGTGTTATCGCACCGAATAAGGATCTTAATAAGCTCTATGTCATAATCTTTAAGTTATTGCAATCACTTGTGCATAATAACTACTAACCAATACTTTCGTGGTTGACAAAGCTACTAGTTTTTACTTCTTACTAAGCTAAGAAACTAATATATTTTCTAAGAATTGGCAAGTGATGGACATGCTCCTCCTATCCAAAAGATTGTCAGCCTTAATTTGTATTTGAATAGCCAACTAAATCTATAAATGTGTTCCTAGGATACAATAATCTTATAGATGTTGTTCCATATAAATACCTTAATATGTTTAACTACTAAAATATGAGACCCTCTAGTACTTTATTGAAAACTAGTATATAAGTAAACAATCATAGGTTTACCTTATGGTAAGGTAAAGTAAACTAATTATCATACCTTTATATAACTTAGAATCTATTCATTAACCTTCGTCATTATGTTAAACTTAATAGTGACACTAACAAGTGTTCCTAATGGCTTAGCTGGAACCATTTGAAACCTTTTAAATAATTCCTTAGTGTAGTTGGCTTAGCTAAGAGAAATTCCATCCTCCAATTGCTGAATTTACAAGAAAAGAAAGAAATTAAGCTCTCTTCTTATATTCATTTCAAATTATTTATTCGTACACTTAGAAATTCTTTATAGAAGCTTTAACAAGTAAAACCAAAGATAATTTCCTAAATATAAATTTAAACAATCAAGATATCATCATTATCCTTCTTAATGAAGAGGTTTGTATCTACTTTGTCCTTGAAAACACCATTTTTCCATTGAAATGTACCTAACCTCTCACAACAAGCTTTAGGAGTTTTTTTAAACCATATGAGGCTTTTGAAAGTTTGTAAATGTGATTAGGTGAATGATGGATTTCCAAATAGAGAGGTTCCTTTACATAAACAATAAATCCATTTACAAAAGCTAGTAAGTCATTGTGAACTCGCAAATATTAGCTTTACCTAACTTATCTAACTATGTAGCTAGGGTGAGCTAGGGTCAATCCCATAGAGAGCTAGTAGTATTTGGGCGCTATTTCTAATATTGCACAAAAATGAAAGAAAATACAAACAAACCCCTAGAATTGAACAACATTAAAACTAAGAATAACGATAATTAATGAACACAAGAAAATAAACAAAAATAGAAATAACAAATACAAAAAGCAGGGTGGAAGATAAATCCAGGATTCTAGACTTATAATTGATCCTAGAAACAGAGAACTAGTGATTGGTCTAAGATGGTAGCCCATAGGTTCGAACAAACTCTCAAACCCTCAGTTCCTCCAAATTTAGATAGGTCTTATATGATAGAAAACCTAGCCCTAACCACAAGGCAACTTAGAATAAACTCTCTAGATATAACGACATGATAACATTAATAAATTAGGGAATGAGTAGCCTAAGCCAAAATCTCACAAGCTTGGATTGTGTAACTTAGAGAATTTAGATCATAGATTAATTAGGTAAGTTTACCTACAAACCTGCTTAACCTATTGCCACTTATAAAAATCACCAAGGACAATTACGTATGACATGGCTCAATTCTAACAATTGAACTAAGAATCATACCTAAGGTAGCTAATCCTAAGCCTTAATCCGTAATTCATGGCATTTATGAAGAATCTCAATTCAATCCTAATGTAAATCATAGAGCTCATTCAATTCCTAGTCAATTCTTACAATTATTCATCCAAAATTCCATTATTAACTCCTAACCCCAAGCTAAACTAGTTAAACATAATTAAAATAATTAAAAAAAATATTAAACAAAATAATTACATAATAAAATAAATAAAATAAAGGTTGGAAAAATAAAATAAAACACAATAAAATAATAAACAAAAAGTTGGAAAATTAAAAGCATCAAAGGTAAAACACAATCAAGATCTAATCTAACACAAATTCAACTTAATTAACAACTAATCATAGCCAAATTCACAAAGTCCAATCAAATTAACCTAATATAAAAAATTCAACACACCTAAAACAGATTGAAAACTGAAATTAAACACATTACAAACTAAAAACATACATATATTCAATTATAAAGCAAAACCCACACAAAAACATTAAATATAAATAAAAAATCCATAGCATAAACCATTAATTCATAAACATAAAACCTAGAGAGACCTATAAAAGAAATTAATCAAGCTCAAATATCCAAATTAAAAGCTATAAATGAAAAAAACACACATCTATTGCTATATATATATATATGAACCCATACAATATCCAAGGTGCTCAAGCTCCAAATTAACTAAAAATCCATTCTAAACATCATAAAAATTATAAATCCAAAAATGATAGAAATCAAACTAGAAGCCAATTCTAACAACAAAAAAACACACAAAGAAAACAAGGAAAATGAGTAGGAATAAGAAGGAGAGCCTAGAAAAATGTAAGGGCTCACTCTCTCATGATTTTTATGCCCCTTATTTATGTCTTGGAGGACGACTAGGGTTTTAGAGATCTTGTGGAAGTAATTTTGTCAAAATTTCTCCTAAGAATCATGAAAACGAAATCATTTTATAATTTCCTTTTTTTATCCCAGAAATTGACAACTTCTTCCCCTTTCTCCTTTTATGCTATAACTCCTTTAATACAGCTCCAGTTGCCATGAACATTGGCATGTAGGCTCCTCAAATGCTACTTTCACATGCCACAAAATTTCAAAGTAATTTGAGTTCTAAAAGTACACAAAATGCATCACCAAAGTCACCTACACTAAAACTGATCTTCAACTGAGCTTATCTTGTTCTTTTTGTTTTCTGCTCTTCATGACTTGTTATATAACCTTGAAATTTGGTTTGGAACTTTATAACTTGATGCTATAAGTTCTAAAATTTGTTCCACACCTCTTATAGTTCCAATTGTTATCCAAATTGTGCTCAACACTTGGCCCTTGTAACTTGTATTTGTACCTTAAGGTCAAATCTGCATGTAAACGCAAAAAGAAACACAAATTAAGCATTTAAACAACAAAATAAGGATGAAATGGCATTGAAACACATATAGAAATACTATAAAATGAATCCCTATCAAAATCATCCTTCATATCCATTTGATAAAGCTTCCAATGCATTTGGAGTACATATACAAATAGTAATCTAATTACCTCTAATCTAGGTATAGGTGCAAAAGTCTATTTATAATCAATTCCATATTCTTGTTTATAACTCTTAACCACTAATCTAGCTTTATTTCTCACAATGTTTCCTAACTCATCAAGCTTGTTTCTAAACAACCATTAAGTCCCTATAATTTAATAATAACTATGTTTCTCTCAAATTGATTTAACTCTTTATTCAAGGAAAGAATCCAACTTTCGTCATTAAGAGCTTTGTTTATGGTCTTAGGCTCTATATAATTTGAAGGGTGGTCTTTTTTATACTTCCAATCTATAGGTAATCTTTCATCTTTCTCATCACCCTCATTAGTTCAAGAATGGGTTCACTTGTTGCATATATGGTGTATAGATTATTCTCTTTTTGTTCTTCTATACCTATTTTCTCCACATTCGTTTATTAGCCTATATCAACATCTTCAACATTATTCTTCACATCGGAGGGGTTTGAATTATTAAAGACAACATGCATAGACTCTTCAATTAGTAAAGTTCCCTTATTAAACACCTATATGCTCGATTAGTTAATTAATAAACTATAAAAATGCTTTCATCCATTTTTGCATTAAATTTAACTAGGTTATCCTTAGGTTAAACATATAACACTTACACCTAAAAGCCTTTACATAACTAAGCTTTTTATTTTTCCAATGCCGAAGCATATAGGGAGCTTTATCCAAATTTGGTTTTATATAGGCCTTATTCGATATATTACAATCACACTTATAACTTCTACCTAAAATTACTTAGGAAGTTCATACTCATTCAACATAGTCCTAGCTATCTCTTGTAAAGTTATATTTTTCCTCTTAATAACTCCATTTTATTGAGGTCTTTTGTATAGAGAAATTATGAAAAATTCCATTTTCAACATAAAAGGATTCAAATAAGTCATTTTCAAATGCCTTACCATGATCACTTCTCATGGATGCAATTCTATAGCCATTCTAATTTTGAATTTTTTAGAAAACTTTATAGAAGACGTAAGACATTCATCCTTATTAATAAGAAAAATGACCCACATAGACCTACTAAAATCATCATCAACAACAAAAGTACATTTCTTTCCACCTAAACCAAAAACTCTATAAGGATTAAATAAGTTTCAAAGGTCTATATATTGTTATTGATTTCTTCTTCTTAAAGGAACGTTTAGTTTGCTTCCCCATTTAGGAGACTCCACATACTTTGGCCTTCTTAAACTTCACATTTGGTAGCCATTCACTAGTTACTTGTTGTTTAGTTGGGACAAGAGCTCTATACTTGTATAACCTAGTGCCCTATGCCACATCTAAGTATCTTCACTTAAAACACTTAACATCATCATTGGAGAGATCATTTAAAATAGTAGTATAAATTTTTCCTTATCTCTTACCAATAAACATAATATTATTATTTAATTCCCTAGAAATGACACATGATCTCTCACCAATAAATACAATATTATACATCTATGACATGCTTTATCATGATGCATGTGAAGTAACTTATATTGGTGTGTGAGCATTGATTCCTTACTTTCCTTCACTTGATTTGTGCTCTAATATAAGTCCTTAAGTACATGCCAATCTTATATGCCATCTCACAAAATGACACTCTATTGAATTCATTCCTATCAAGTGCACAAAAATAAATATGGATAGCCTTATCATTCAATGATATCATCCTCTTATCCTCACATATCCACTCTTTTTTAACCTTAAGAACCTTTTGATCACCAACTACTTTTGTGGGAATGTATGGCCCATTTCTAATTATATCCAATAATCCTACGTTTGATTATAAGAAATAATTTCATTCATGTTGTCTAACAAAGATAATCATTCCCATCAAAGAATGATGCTCGACTAATTTTTTGCCTCCCTTGACTAGTTGATATACCAAATTTAGCATCCTAGACCTTTTTCTATGTATAAATGTGGCTAGCTTGATAGGGTACTGACTTGAGTGTTTAAAAATTTTCTAAACTAGAAATCCCAACTAATTTTTCCTATATGTAATCTCTAAATCATAGTTCAACATATATATTATCTAAAGGCTTATTCTAAAAGCTTATAAAGAAAATTTAAGTTAAATACATAACAAACAGTAGTTAAAGGATAGAATAAGGAGGATACATAAGATTTTTATAATATTTTGGTAACCTTAGTTGCCTATGTCTACTCTCCAAATATTTTGTCCAATTTTTCACTATAGATCAAAAAACAAGATACAAATCTTTTTTGAGTGAAGAGGAACTCTTTACAGGCGCAATCTTCTATTTAGAAGGTGAAGAGAAAATTGTGTAAATCTTTTTTCAGATAAAGAGGAATCTTTAAATCAATCTTAATTCCAACAAATAAAGGTGCCATTTAAACAACAAAAAATAAACCCCAAGGGTGTTTCCCTTTGATCTAAATAACCAAAGGATTCAAATGCTTTTTAAAGTGAAAAGTATGAGAAAAAACCTTCTTAAAAGCCTTATAAATAATCATAAAACAAGTTTTGTTGTATTGAGAACCCAAAAATGGGAAATCTTACTTTAAACCATAAAGAAACAAGGTGCGTGCTCAAAAACCAATCTTTGATAACTTCTTATACTCAAAACACTCATAAAACTTCATAAAGATTTTTTAACAACCCTCAATAATCAAATTTATGGAGTATACAATAAAAAATACATTAGATTCATTTACTAATGGTTTTAGAGAATAGAAAATAAAAAATTTACTAAAAGAAAAATGTAGCCATTAATCTATTTAGGCTAGTTGAGTAAACGATTATGCTTGGGTCATTTGACCATAATAGAAAATAAATAATTTACTGAAAGAAAAAACTAGTCATTGATCTGTTCAAGTTACTTTAGTTAACCATTATTCTTGGATTAGTTGACTGACCATTGGTCAACTAACCCTTCACACTAGTCGAATAATCTTAATTAAGACCTATTACTGATCAATCAAATAACAAGTAATGGTCAACCAAAAACTTGAATATTCAATTTCCATGTTCTCTAAACTATAAAATCTATTAATTATCAAATTAAAACCATTTTTTACTTACAATTGAATTCACAGAAGTTTTAAAACTCTCCTAAAATAATTTTAAATGCAAAGTATTTTCAATTTAGCTAAAAAACAAATTATACCTTCGTTTATGAGAAATTATGCTCATTGTGAAACTTCTCTTCAAAACCAATTCTAAACAATTCCAAAACCAATTTTTTACTATAAAAATACTTCATATAAGTTTTAAAATTATTTCTAATTCTCTTTCAATTGCCAAGATGTTTTAATTGACTAAAACACATAATTTACCATATCTAGTGAAAATTTATATATCTTTGAAAAAAATGCAAATTCCAATACAATTTAAGTCCATATGATTATCAAAATTTTAAGTAAAATGTAGAACCAAATTAAAACTATTTAAACAAAGGTCTTGAAGCTTCCAACATGATTGATCTTTCCTTGTCCTCAATTTTGGTCTTCTAGTCTAAAATTTTCACTATAAATCAACACAAATTCATCCTTCAATAAATCCTAGCCTCTAGCAACTTTGTCATAAAGCAAATCATTAATGATAAACATGTTTCGATATTATCAAAACCAAAATTGGAACCTCCCTTACTTCAACATAGATTCTAGATCATTTTCAAAATGTTTTAAGATGAAAATGGGCTTGAAATAATCATGAAATTGAGTTGTTAAACCTTACCTACCAACAATTTTCTTACTAATAGTTTGCTTATATACTTAAGGTCTCCAAAACCAAAAATTCATTTTGGATAGTAAAATTTTAAAATTTCCCTAAAACTATTGTATTCAAAATTTCGACAGTTAATGAAAATTTCGACACTTCTACCTTATGTTTTCCATGGTTTGTGATTTTATGATTGATGTAAATAGTGTATGTTAGCCCTAATGGCACCTAAGAGAAGAGTGAATTAGATGACTTAAAATTTTCTAACTTGAAGCCTAAACTATTTTCTTTTATTAATGAAATTCCTAGCCATAACTCAAGTTAAAATGATGATGGTGATGCAAATATAAAACAATGTGATTCCAATTCAATCAATTCAAGAATGATCATAATATCAAGTAAATAAATGAGTGAAGGGAAAAAGGGGTACAAACTCATTTTTATATCAAGTAAATAAAGGAGTGAAGGGAAGAGAGAGTACATATTTTTTTTATAGTGATCAAATTATAATATTTAACCTGTGTCTACTCTCCAATAACTTATTAGAAATTTTTTATAATTAATCTTTTGTAGGGTGAAAAAAAACACTTTCAAATATTCTTCTTATAAAGTGAAGAGGAACCTTTCAAAATTTTGCTTATATAGGGTAAAGAGAAATCCAATAATCTTGCTTTATAATGAGTGAAAGTTAACCCAAAAAAATCTTTTTTTATATGGTAAGAGTAACCCTCATCAATGATCTCAAAATCATCCAAAACATTTGAGCCTTAACTTAACTTAAGCGAAGATTAAAAAAAAAAGATCTTTATATCTTACTTGATTGAACAAATTCTCTAAGGATTAAAACATAATAGGCGTAAGTTCAAAATCCCAGTGCCTAAAAACTTCACACTTTCTCTCGATCTCATTCAACTTAAAAACCACAAATATTTCTCTATTCATTTAAGGCATCAAAAAGCTCTCCTAAATGCTTAGGGCCATGTATTTATAGTCAAGAATCAATTACAAGATCAATCTAGCTGTTACCCTAACTTATAAAACTAATAGAAAAAAAAGACTAGCCATTACTGTGTTGTAGAGATGCCCAAGGATCGACCATTAAGTGGTACTAATCGACTATTATCCCAAATTCTAACATATTAGTTGACTAGTCTCTATCATTAGTAGACTAGTGCTTCTATAGTTCAGTTTTCTAACTTCTACAGAAGCTTTCTAAGCTTTTTAAGTACCTAAAACCAATTTCATTCGATTAAAAACTGATTCAAACAAGTTTCAAAATTTCTTAGAGAAAACATAATTTAAGCAAAGTGTCTAGAGGGTTTTATAATAAGGGCATGACTGTGGCATTGGTTGTGAATTTGAAATATGCAATTTCATAAGAATTCCCACAGCTATAATCCAAGCCATGGGACAGTCAGGGTATCACTCCTATTTAAATGAAAACTTAGGTTTTTTTGTAAGGATTTCTTTTTTATTTTTTGATGCCTAGGGACACCACAAAAAAACCATAGGTGAATTCCAAGCCATTTTTATAATATCTTAAAACTATTTAAAGAGGAGAATTTAATTAAAATATCAAAAATTAGGAGATCAAGGGGAAGTTCTAGCAATATTAATAAAAAAAAACTAAAGGATCAAAGCACCATAAGAATAAGCTTTCCAATCCCTTATTAAAGCACCATAAGAATAAGCGTTTCAATCCTTTATTCTTCTTTGATTATTATTGTATCTTTTAATATTTTTAGGAACTAAATTGTCATTAGATTTAGATGTTATTAACTTTAAGTTATAGTATTATTTGTTCCTTGTTTAATTTAATGTATAGATTTCCAAAATTTTAACTTAGATTTATCTATAGATATAATGGATTGGTTTTGATTTCTATACAAACATAAGTTTCAATTCCATATTTGATTTCATGTATTTAGATAGAGAGATTACCTATATGAGTAGATCAATCCATAGGTAAAGTGTCTTGCATGGAGTTTTAAACATAATCTCACATGAGATTTCCACATTAGATGTAAATCTAGCTAAAATAATTAGATTCATAGATCATAGGAATGATTTTAATTAGACTATGAAATAAGAAAAACTTCTAACTAATTAACTAAGAGAATATGATTTATATAATTCAAGAGCAACTTGGGGATTCTACGATCCTAGTAAATATAGATAAAACATTGAATCAAAATTAAAAAATGAACAAATATATGTCTTAGGGGGATTAATCATCTAGGTCCTAATTCGATCATACATATTCTTAGCTTGTTAATTTTATTTGGTATTTTTTAGTTGATTGTTTAGTAATTAGTTTTGTTTATTTATTAATACAATCATCTAATTGGATAGGCTAGATAATAGAGAGAAGAAGATTACTAGAAGTCTGATTATAGCCCTTATCGGATGATATTTGCACTTATCTTGGCTATACTATAGAGCGATAGGTTCATTTACTTATCGGATCATATTTGCACTTATCGCATTTTTTAATTAAAATTTATAAAATCATAAAAGATGCATTAGGGAGGTCCTCATGAACTCACCTGGCACCTCTATTATTTCACAGGCCACATTTGAGTTGTTGAAGTATGGGAGGGTTCAAGGATACTAGCCTAGGCTTTATGGTGAGCTCATCGTAAGCTACTAAATAATAAAATTGCATAACCAACCAAACTAAATAACTAGGGCAAGTTAGAGTCGATCCCACAAAGAGCTAAAGTGAATTGATATCTCTAATGTTGCTATAAAGAAAACAAAACCCTTATAAACAAAGACATCAAAACTAACTACTAAAGATAATTGACGAAACAGAGACAAACAAAGAAGAAACAAACAAGAAATACGAAAGCTGGGTGGAAGATATATCAGGAATTATAGACTTATAATCGATCCTCGAAATATATAACTTGCGATTGGTGTAAGATGCTAGCCTATAGGTTCAAA
>JAOXYD010173443.1:0-10004 GCA_028565735.1 Pinacopodium congolense | reverse complement strand
ATTTAACAATTATTTATAAATAAATATATAATTTAAATTGAAGTTATTCTTGAATATTTAATAATATTAGAAAATTAAATTCTAAAATATTTTTAATTTTAAAATATAATTTAATAATTTCAACAAAATTTAACATTTATTTATAATTGAAAATATTTAATTTCAAGATATTTTTCAATCTTTTAAAAATTTACTCACTGAATTGAAAATTTTTAAAGATTGAGATGTGTACAGGTATTTATTAACGTGACACTTTTGTCGTGAGGATGATGATGTGACAATGTTCATTTACCCATCAAAATGGATATAATGAAGTTAACATTTTTACCTTAATTGAAAAAATGTTTAAAGATTAGTCATTCAAAACAAAATTTTAAAAATTGCTCACTCAATTGAAAATATCCGAAATATTGCTCATCTAAATAATTATTGTTCCTATTCAAAAGCAATTGAGTTATAATGAACTACATAAAGTATACGAAAAATTAGTAATTAAATTAAAAATATTTTTATAAAATTATATATTTCATAAAAGAGGGAGCCTTTGGTGGTAGCCTCTCATGATCACTCAAGGGCTTTCTAATAACTTCATAAAAAAGATTAAGAACAAAAATATAATATGTTAAAGGTAAAAATGTAAATGTGTAAATGTATCGGGGTGAAAATATAAATCTACTTTTAAAAATATATGAATTGGTGTTTATACCTTCAAATAATGTTAAAATTGATAAAAAAAAATTAAGTGATAATTTAAATTTTCAAAAAAGTTGTAAATCCGAGTGAAATCTATGCGAATGGCGCATAGAATTACAAAGAGCTCTATGCCCACATGGCTTGGGGGCCGGGGTCCCTAGTCACTTTCTTCTTAAAATTTTGACCCTTAAGTCGATAAGAATAATCTAATATGAATTATCCTTATGATGATAATGTATAGGCTTAATACAAAATCTTAGTTCGAATCTTCTACATATAATCTCAATTGGTTTGTATATTCTCTCTTGTCTCTATTAGTTTAAATGAATTGACTTTTTTAAAATTTTTATAAGAAATCTTCGTCAGATTACAATGTTCAATTGATAATATTGAACTGAATAATTTACTATATATTCTTATTGGTAATACAGTTTTATATAGTTTTTCTTTTAACCACCTAATCTGACTTTGTCACTAATTTGTTAATTTAGATGATTAAACGTTTTTTTGTCTTCAATAAAGTATTTGGGTGAAGATCTGTTCATGTACTCCTTTCTTGCCCCCACTTCATTTAAATATACGCGTATTTGTTAAAAAACCAAATATATGAAATAAAGGAAAGAAGGTATTGTTCATGGCAGCTCGGTTATTTTGCGAAATGGAAAGAATGTGAAGGAGTCAAGAGTTAAAAAGGGCATAAATCAAGAACACACGACATAAATCAATGTTACGCTTAGGAAACAAATAAAAGTTTTAGATTCAAAATTAATTGAGAAATTTAATTGATTTGAGTTTGACTAAGTTTTAAGTACATGATTATTTCTCCCTCTCTCTCTCTCTCTCTCTCTCTCTCTCTCTCTCTCTATATATATATATAAATTGTTGGGTTACATTTAAACTTAAACTTCTTAAATTTAATTTTGAATTAATTTAAATTTAAACTGATTAAAATATTTTCAATATTTAAGACATCATAAAACTCTGTCTTCAATTACCTTAAAAAGATTAGCATTGATTAAAATTTTTAAAGTTTTTGTTTCTTAAATCAAGGTTCATAATACAATAATCTAATAAAATTACTATTAATTTAACTAATCAATTAGTTGAGGTGTCATGTTTAAACATACCAAGTTAAGAGTATTTAATCAAGAAAGTTTTGAACTACATAATTAAATCTCTCAAACACAGACACAGACACAAACACACACACACTCACAGATATATATATATATATATATACATATATACATATATACAATATGTTAAGAACCATATGAAATGACTAGATAATTTAAACATTTTACCCATATAGGATTAATTACATCAAAATTATCCGTAATTTGGTAAATTATCAATTAGGTCCTTGTAATTACGAAATTATCAAATGTGTTCCTAAAGTTTCAATTAGGTTTCTTTGTGGCATCAAGTAAATAATTTAAAATTATTGGAACCTATTTGATAATTTATCAAACTATAAGGACTTAATTTATAGTTTTTCAAAATATAAGCATATAAATGATATTAAATTCAATTAACAAATTATTTTAACAATTAAAATAAAATTGTTAATAATTAAAGAAATATTTGATGTCAATATTGTGTTTTTAATAAAATATTAAATTAAAAATTTTAAAAATAAAATAAATCATACAAATATCTCATTTTTTTTACAAATTCAATATCTATAATATTGCATAAATATGAGAGTAACACAAACATTAGTTTTTTTACAAATAATATAGTAACAGTTACGTTAAATTGAATGCTTATAAGATTTAGGTGCAATTATTAACTTGATGTCTTTATCTATTTTTAGAAAGCTGGGATTAGGAGAATTTAAGCCGACAACCATGCTTATTCAGCTTGCGGATCAGTCAATCAAGTGGCTATTTGTTGTTGTGGAAGATGCATTGGTAAAAGTAGATAGATTTAATATTCCTATTAATTTTTTTGTTGGATTTTGAAGTTGATAGAAATTGTCCATTGACTTTAGGTAGGCCCTTTATAAATAATGGTAAGGCATCAGTTGATGTGCATGAAGGTAAACTTATTTGAGAAATTGGTGGTGAGCAGGATGAATTTAACATGTCTAAATATTTGAAGAAGTCAATGGATTGTACTATGTACATGAAGATTGATGTTATAGACGAGTTTGTGAAGAAATTTGATGAAGTTATTAAAGTGCACAGGGATGAGAGTGTGAGAGAAGATGAATTATGTGAGGGAGTTGACAAGGAGAAGTTGGAGAGAATAGTTGCACCACACCACCTGCCATCATCAAGCCACTCACTTTAGAGCTTAAACCCTTACCTTCGAACTTGAGATATACATTTCTTGGTAAGGACTACACTCTACCCATCATAATTTCTAATCAATTAGATTGTGTGTAAGAGGGGAAGGTGCTAGAAACCATTAAAAGAAGGATAAGAGCCATAGGATGGAAAATTTGTGATATTAGGGGGATTATGCCCAATGTTGTGATGCATAGGATTAACTTGGAGGAAGGATGTAAGACAAAGAGGGAGAGATAGAGAAGGTTAAATCCAAACATGTAGGAGGTTTTGAAGAAGGAAGTAGTGAAGCTTTTAGATAAAGGGATCATTTACCCCATTTCAGACAATGATTGGGTGAGTCCAGTGCAGTTTATGCCTAAGAAGGGAGGCATAACAGTGATGGATAATGAAAAAGGTGAAAGGATTTCTACTACGACCATCACAGGTTAGAGAGTGTGTATTGATTATTGGAAGCTCAATTTAGCCACCAAGAAAAATCATTTCCCTATACCTTTTGTTGACCAAATGATTGAGAGGGTAGCTAAATATGCATTTTATTATTTTCTTGATGGATATTCTGGTTACAATCAAGTATTCATATACCCTCCGGATTAGAAGAAGACCTTCTTTACTTGTCTTTATAGGACTTTTACTTACAGGGGGATGTCTTTTGGCCCATGCAATGCACCTGTCATATTCCAAAGGTGTATGATGACAATATTCTTGAACATAAAAGAAAACTTCATGGAGGTATTTATAGATGACTTCTCTATTTTTGGAGATTCTTTTGATCATTGCTTGTTTAATTTAGATACAGTGCTTCAAAGATTGAGGAGTCTCATCTAGTCTTGAACTAGGAGAAGTGTCATTTCATGGTTTAAGAGGGAGTTTTATTGGGCCACAACATCTCATATAAGGGGATTGAGGTGGATCATATCAAGACTAAGTTATTGAAAGGCTACCACCTCCTACCAACATCAAGGGCATCCGAGCTTTTCTTGGCCAAGTATGATTAAAGATGTGCCTTTTATATTTGATGATGATTGTTTGGATGCTTTTAACAGGTTCAAGAAAACACTTACAATAGCACCCATTTTGATGTCACCGGATTGGTCACTTCCTTTCAAGATTATTTATGATCAAAGCATCCATGCTGTTAGTTGTATGCTTAGAAAATGGAAGGAGAAGAGACTACACGCCATCTACTACACAAGTAAGACCTTGATAGGAGCACAACTAAATTACATCACAAAAGTAAAGGAGTTTCTTGCTGTAGTATTTTTAGGTAAGAACCCGTTCTTATCTTTTGGGCTCACATGTTATTATTTTTACAGATCATGCAGCATTGCGACGTCTTTTTGCTAAAAAGGATGCCATAGCTAGTCTTATTCGGTGGGTACTTCTGCTCCAATAATTTGACCTTGAGATCAAAGATAAGAAGGGAGTAGAAAATGTTGTAGCGAACTACATCTCAAGACTTGAAGGAGGGCACCAAAAAGAAGAAGAGAAATTCATTGAGTGCTTTCCTAATGAAACATTAATGATGGTAGATAATCATTTTTTTCCTTAGTTTGTTGACATTACTAACAACCTCTCAGGTGTTATTCTTCCTCTCAATTTCTCTTATCAACAAAAGAAGCATTTCATATTCTAGTGCTCTCGCTATATTTGGAATGAACTTGTGTTATAACAAATATATGCAAAAAATTTTATGGAGCGAACTAGACAGTTGCGTGCATTTTGGAATGTAGATTCTTTTGGCCAACCTTATTCAAACATGCTCAGGGACACTCAAATAAAGGGAATATATATATATATATATATAAATATCTTGTGAGTTAGTGCCACAAATAAGAATTGAGTACAATTCTTACAAAAAAAAATTAACCTTTAAAAGGGGAGGAGCATGGGGGCTTCTTGGCTAAAATTTTTTGGTGTCCATACATAGTGGTTTTGATATGTTCAGTGTGTGATGCTTTCTTAAATTATTTTGAAGGCACTACAACATAAACAACTTTATATAATAGATAAAAAGTTTTGCTAAAAGTACAATTATTGTTGCTTTAATGCTAATGTAACAGATTTCTTGCCATCATCTAAAGTGTTGTTACTATAAATATAAAGTGTAAAATTTATTGGTTAAACAGCAAAAATAATAGTGTTACTTAAGTTCTTAAAATAACCGAATAGTTTTAAACTATAGCAACAGTAATTGCATAAATATAGCAATAGTTTGAGTATTTATAACACAACAAGTTAATATTTTTAAGCAACGATATCTAATAACAAAAACAAAAAATATAATTTCATTATTAATAATATATTTAAAGCGAACTGTTCTGAAATAGTAAAAAAAGTTCTTCACAATTTATTTATTCATTCATTTATCATATTTCTTACGATATTGAGGATCATAAGTTCAATTTAATAACACACAGAAAATAATTCAACATAAAATAATCTAATCTTTACTTATATGATAATAAGCAACTATATAAAAAAATAAGGACTTGGGCTTTCTTTCATTTCAACAAGAGTGGCTAAAAAGAAGTTTAAGGAATGTTTTGAAAACACCCCCTTATTACAAGACCTTTTCTGCTGCCAGTTATATTGATTTGAAAATTTCATGCCTTAACATAAGATTTTCAATTCGATTCAACCTTTTTTAATTTTCTTTGAAATTGAAATATTTTAAAACATTACACTATTGAAATATCAAAGTTTTAGTTGGCATTGTATTGATAATATATTTTGTATCTTCAATTTTACCACAATTGCTAAACAATGTCATCATAGAGTTGAGCAAGATTGTCATGTGCTCTAAGATCACTGAATACTAGACTAAGAGCTCGCATCACTCAAAGCACAAGCACCCACAACATGATCACCTAAACCAACTTTAAGTGTGTAAGTGTTAATAGGCTTTGATTGCCGCAAAAAGTGTTAGAATCCACACAAGTAACACAAATTCCTTATTATAAAAGAAATAGTTCAAAGTGATCAATTAGTATTGAACTAATAGGAATAAAATCCATACTTATAGATCTGTTTGCTAAGGCATTATCGCTTGTGGCCTTGCATAAGCATGTTGTTCATATGGATATGGTTACATTTAATGCTATTTCATTTGATGGAAGTTTGTAGTATACCTTTGTAAGCAATTCAATATTTAATGTCATGACATTATTTGGATTTTATAATGATGTTTTCAATTTCTATGGTTTACTCTGAAGTCTGATCTCATTTGGTCTAGGTTGGAATAGTTGGAAATAGGCGTGTGTAGATCACATTACATGTAGTTTCCATGCTACACATCCACGCTTGATTTATGTCATTTAGTTGAGTTGATGCTTAAGATCATTGTTGGTTTAGTTGTAAACATAAATATCAACAATTGCCTCATTGCCTCTTTGATCCTGTTATTAATAATGTTAATGGACAAGATTATTTTATTCACATAAGATCATTTATAGTGATTTGTACAATGATTGAAGGTTTTGTTATATAAGCACATGGTAGTATAATCCAAGTGGGGGATTGTTATAATTTGGATTGTCTATTATGTGCATACATATTATCAAATACATATAGACATGTAGACGTACATATATTAAAGTAAATAATCATGTACATATCATTATGATAAAGTTTAAGAATCTAATTTAAATGATCAAATTTTATTCAGGAGTCCAGTCATCTAATATAAATTGTGGGGACTGATAAAATGTGTAGAATTCTTAAAGTACAAATTATTAATTAATGATAGGAAAATTAATAATTTGTCACGTTAAAAATTATAAATCGGGATGTGGTCCCTAATTTAGGTAATATAATTATCATTATTTCGTTTCACTCTTTAGTTTCTCTCTTTGGATTTCGATCTTCCAATTGAGAAGAAATTTTAATATGATCAATAAGAAATATCGCAATTCCACAATTTCACTTATGGATTCAAGTATGCTTCTGTTATTTCTTTAAAAAAATTTTATAGCTAAGATAAGATTCTGATTTGATTCCCATTTTTCTATCAATTAATTTATTAAGGGATTTGTTTGAAATATATCATTGATAAATTATTGAGTTCTTCTATTTTTAAGAAATTTAAAGTATTCAAATAATGTGACTAAAGTATTGGAATAAAAAAACAAATAATTTCCATAAGTTGAAAGCTTCACCTAGCAGTACTTTATTGAAAAATGAATGATTACTTGGATCTAAATCTTTATAATTGTGGTTTGATTGAGAGGAGAATTTTTTTTTCTTTCTAATGCTCAATTTTGAATTTGATCGATAGCTTTTAGAAAGTGATGTCTATTTAGTGAAGGTTAATCAAATGAAGTGAACTTTTCTACTATAACCTAGCAAGTACAGTAGAGATTAAACTAGCTTGATTAAGAAAAAAATGATAAAAAATGGAATTATTGTCCAAATGAAGTAAAGTCCTTTTATGGTGTATATGATCACGATAGCAAAATGTTCGAATTTAACTCATAGATAATGTTTATTCTGACTAAATTTGAGTTAGATTCAGATAAAATTTTTTAACTTAAGAAGTAATAGAATTTTTCAATTCAATTTAAAATTTGGTCGATTATAAATTAGGTTTTAAAATTAAAAAGAAATTTAGACCGAACTTATTACAACCCATTATCTTCTCTAGTAATGTATTTAAGTTCTTATTATAATACATGAATGTATTAAATATTTTGGTATACATTATCACTTATTGGGTATAATTTTTTTTAAAAAAAGTTAGCATTTAAGGCCTACAATTCAAATTATATTCAAATATTTTGAAGACTTTGCTTCATAAATGCACATTTTTTATTCTTTATTATAAAGGAAAGTGAACAAAAATAACACTAGTAAGTAGTAACTTTACTTGTTTGGTACGACTTTCAGTTTTGGTTTTTCTTAGCACAAAAATAAAAAATAATATAAAATTAAAAAATAATGCATTAATATATCACATAAATAAAAAAACCAACACAAAAGTAGAAAAAAATATACCAAAAACTAATACAAAACATAAAAATTATAACTAAAAATTATAATTAATAACAATACAAAACAAGCCTTTTAAGTACCACCTAATCTCCAATCTTACGATTCAAAATTGAAGGTTGATCAACACCATGTTGATGTGTTGATGTTGAAAGATTAATAAATATTTGATGTGACTAATGATATTTGAAAGTTAAATGCCATTTTCTCATGTGAAATGGATCGCATCTTAGAACGGGAAAATTATGACATTGAGGAAGGTGATTTCAATTCCTAGTCACAACTTTTTCAGTATATTCCCAAAACATGATGACAAAATAGGTTAGTAATTTTGTTAATTTATTGAAATTTAATAATTTAAGAGAATTATTTAGTTGTTAGTAATTATCAAACATTATTATTTAAATTATATATATATATATTAATAAATAACTTAAAATTGATTTTTAAATAATATTATCTATAGTGATTACTAATAGTTATTATAAAAGAACTTTGTAATTTATTTATAATTTAATAAACACACAATGTTATTATTAATTAACCAACGTGACATTATTTAAAAATTAAATATAGTTTGTTACTTCAAATTATTTATTTGAAACGAGTATAAAATAAATGAAATTAATTAGTTATTTTTTTATTATATATTTCAATTTTTATTTCTATGTTTTTAATGTGCTTGTATTTCTTTTTCTTGCTACGAATAAAAATTATTTCATAAGAACAAAAAATTGATGAAGTAATATATGATGGGCCATATATTCGAATATTAATGGCTTTTAATAAATATGTAAAAATATATTGGTTATATGTACATTTTAAATGTAATACTTAGATGCAACAGGTTAAAAAAAATACAAATAAAAATACTCAAGTTATAGTCGTTTTAAAATTATTTAAATTATTTTAAAAATATTTTATAATAGTAATTTTTAAAATTTTTATTAAATTTGTAAAATAACTCAAACGAATTAAAATTGAATAATTTGTTAAAATTTTAGTACCTTATAATTTTTAGTAATAGAAAATTTGGAAAAAATATTTTTTTTTACTTTTCTTATTTGGAAATGAATTATCTTGTTTGGATAGTTATTATTTAACATATAAATTCAACTAAATTATTCATAATCATGTTTGTAATAAATTTATAATTGAAAATTTATTTTTATCTATTTCATAACATACCCTTTAACATAATATCTTTATAAAATTAAATAATTATATTATCATAATTGCAAAATAGTTGAAATGATATCAACTTTTAACTAACATCGATAATATTTTTAACTTAACTGGTTAATTTTTTAAATATTAAAAATGTGAAAGATTCATTACTTTTTTTAATGTTAATCCTTGATTTTTATTGAAATGTCACCTTGGACTTTGTGAATGGTACATGTTAAGTTCTTTGAACTAGGGAAGGAACTGAACATATTCTCCAAGTAGCTGAAATATGTGAAGTAACTAAGTGCAGACTTCTTTATAAACTTTTAGAGATGCTGGATATCATTTTATTTATTTTTATTTTAAAAATATAAATTTATTTAATTGAGATCTGTATTAAAAATAAAATTTTATTTAGTTGAAATTTCTCATAAAAATTAATTTAATAATAATAAATAATTGCATAAATTTAAATGTTTTTGTTTCTATTTTTATAAATTTATAAATGATATAAATATAAAACAAAGTAAACAAATTTTTTAATTAATTTTTATATTTTAAAAATAGAGAAAAACCTGAAAATAAAATGAATTATTAAAAAAGGCCTAAACTACTTGGTTAAAAAGCTGCTTTAGTGTAAAAAAGCTGCTTCAGTAACAAATTTGTAAAGCTTGTAAGTCAAGCAGATATGGAGAAAAAAATTTGCAAATTTGTCGTAGGTGAAATCCGAGGATTTCATTATTAAAATATTATGAGAAAACGTCCCCTTTTAACCTATTTTTAGAAATAAAAAGGCAATCAAAGCCAAATCCTTTTCTTTATCAAGACAATAAAACTTGAAAACTGAAATCATACATAACTTGTTCA
>JAOXYD010173432.1:0-10005 GCA_028565735.1 Pinacopodium congolense | reverse complement strand
TTTCTGATGGTTTAGAATACTGGGTTTCAAGGATGGATATAGCTTGTTCGAGTTGACTTACTTCTCGTTGCCATGCTGAGAGTTGCTTTTAGGTTTGCTGAATTTCTGTTTGTCTGCGGGCTACTTTTGCTTTTAATTCTTGGATTGTCTTCATGCCTGCTTCCATTGTCGAGTTAATGTGTCTGCAAGGAAATTGTTAGCAAATTTAATATATTTAATAGTATAATTATATTGGTGTAGTTATAACTGCCATCTGATCAGACGACCTTGATTGTAATTGCTTCATATATTATATTTAGAAAATCCACAGAGATATTGAGAATCAATTTGTACTTCAAAATGTATAGATAATAAATCAACTTTCCATTTTCGAAGAGTTTTCAAAAATGCTAAAATTTCTTTTTCATGAATTGGATACTTTAATTCAGTAGAGTTAAAAGTGCCATTAATATATTTGCAAAGTTTATAGTTAGTAATATGCTTCGAAGGAAGTTGAATGCTTGAAAATTGAGAATTACTTAAATACTCATCACCTTTTCTACTAAAACCAGTTAGTGATAGTTGAGGCGTTACCCGATATTTAAGGATCCACCACGCTTTCGCGGGGCGCCCATACACCTTATTGTGCTACCTCATTAAAGGGCTTGATCGGAACCATGTTGTTCATGGGACTCGAACACACAGCCTGACGGATGCCACCAAGCTGTGATACCACTTTCTACTAAAACCAATTGGTGATAGTTGAGGCGTTACCCGATACTTAAGGATCTTTGATCAAAAATATAATTTAGTAATCCAAGGAATTTTTATACTTTAGTAACATAATTGATTAGGAAAATGCTGTAATTTCTCAATAATATTAGGTTGTAAGGTTAAAAACCATTTTGAAATTGTATACCTAAAAATTCAAGATTATTTTGTTGAGCTAAGTGAATTTTCTTTTTACTTAAAATTAATCATTTTTCGTGACAACAATTTAAAATTGTTTGTACTTTTAAGAGATGATCATTTTTATCTTAGTATATTCGTCTAGATTAACTAAATTATTATCCATAAAATGTTGATAAATACCAGGTACTTGTTTTAATCCAAAAGGTAAGATGTTCCATTGATAATGTTTTTGCGAGGGACATGCCTAATTTTGCATCTAAGGTTGTAAACTATGTATGAGCTTTTAATTTTGTAAGGATATAATCTCTTCGAGATAATTTATATGCTTCACCTATAGTTGCTTTATTGATTTCTTTATAATTAATAACAATTTTACATTTTCCTCTTTTTTGTTCACTATGATTATTAACATAAAATGCAGATGAAGAATGTTTATTAGTGCTAGGAGATATTAATTGTTTTTCTAATAGGTCATGGCATTCTGCAATAAATTCTTTTACCTCTTGTGGAGTATAAGATATATTATTTTTAACATTAAATTCTTATATAGGAATTTTTAGAAAATCTTATAGGACTAAGCCCAAGCCCAAGCCCAAAGGCTTTCTTGACTATTTCTAAAATTCTCAAAATCCATGGCCCCTATTTAGACCAATGCTAAAGTGAAACATTTCATTGAAGAATTGAAAAGGATGGATAAAGAACTTTTGGATGGACTTAGACACCTCTTTAAAATTCCATCTTATCCTTAAAAAATCTTATCTTCTTTATTAAAACCCTATATTTCTCAATAATTGCATCTTTATTAATGACCTTTTGTATTTTAGTTCGTATTATTGTATTGTATGTGGTTTTCTTAGACATTTAATGGGGCGATATCTTTTATGTAAAGTTATTTATCTTATTTCTTATTACTTTGCCTATAAAAGTAAGGTTTCTCTTCTATTGGAATGAGACACTTATACTAATAACACCACGAGTACTTTCTATCTTATAGCTTCTTTCTAAAAATTTTTTTCCGCCTAAAAGCTTAATTCTTGAATAATGTAGTAACAAGTCATATAGAAAAACTAGTATAAATCATGTGTATTAAAACGTCTTAAATTATAGATCCTATTAGATGCTAGAGATATTCGAAGATGATTAGTCAATCAAGACCCTTAAAAGCCAGACCTTAAGAATTAATACCCGCTAAAAAAAAGAATACCTGAGATCATTATTGCAGTTGTCTTTTTTATACTTCTAATCTCTAAGAGAAATTTAATTTCAAAAATCCACATGAGATTTAATATTTATGGCCTAGAGTATACTGGCCAGAAACTTTATAGCATTGTGATAAATACTGAGGATTGAAAGACTGTTTTTCAATCGTTGACCGCATTGGATTATTATTAAGAGTGTACCTGGAAATTGCTTGGAGATTATCCGAACATGAAAAACTCCACCTTTTTTCCTCTCGCCGTTTGGAAAGCGTATCATTATCTACAGATCAATCCAGAATTCGAATTATTGTTTGATATGCTTATCAACAAGAAGGGGGAGGGGGGAATCCAAAAGACAGAAAGATTGCACAATAGATACCTGCGTTATTCTAGTATCTTTGGACCAAATATCAGAATCTTTAGTAGAGTTTCTCTAGCAACGGAAACTTCATTTACTAGAACAAACTGCTTTTGTTGCGCGTTATTGCTTCGTTTGAGGTGAAACCAGTTTCTGAACCTTTTGCTCTGAGAGTGCTTTCTCCAGTCTTTCCTTATCCTGATAAAGAACATTTGGAGGTTCTTTGTCAAAATCTGCAGTTAAAAAATCTGAGAAAGACATACTTAGGGCATGGAATGCCACACACCTTGTCAATATTCAGAGCTGCTAAGCACGCAACGTCTTGTTCTTCTCTAAATTGATGATCTGCTCTTATTTACTTCCTCCTTTTGCTCTTGCCCTCATCTTCCTTGACTCTTGGTTTGTCATATGTGGCCACGCCCTGCTCTTCCACTGTCCTTCGCTGGATACCACCAGTTCTGGTCCCGACAAACCTGTTTTTACACATAGTGATCATCGTCATCAATATTATTTCGTCTGTAAAAATTATATGCAAATTGTGCGCATGGCTCCAATGTATGTATTGATACATCAGAAAATGTTAAATAACACGGTCCGCTTTGATAATTATCAAAGTGAATCAGTAGTGTTAAGTCTCCTTTGTGTCGATGGTTCAGGACCCTTGGGAAACATTTTAATGGTTTATAAATGAACCATGCACAACCTAGCATAGTTAAGCAGATTACTAAACTCTGAACTTAGATGCTAGTAATTTAGCTACCTATAACAATTTCCACCAACCTGTTGAAACACTGCTGTGCAATGTTGCAGCCAATGGCAAAGCCTCTCCTTCATCTGCAAGAGATCCCCAAAAAAAAAGAAAAAACGCATCTTCCACCAGTGTATTGGTATGAACAAATTGAGGTAAAAGAACCAGCCAGGAATCGTAGCTGGAAGCCAAGTGTTTGTAGCATTTAACCGATGAGTGATCATAACTGCGACTTCTATCTTCAATTAACCTTTAGTTAAGTAGCTCAAAGTAACATCGTTAAAGAAGGCCAAGATGCGCCTTTATTTTATCTCTACAATGTTAAAAGAAAACGTCGGTTTTGGAAGTGCTGGAGCAGCATTGTATTTGATATGACTCAACAGACATACTTACAGGTGATCGTACTTTGGACGGGACTAAATTTTGATTCCTGCTGCCTTGCTTTTTACCATTCCAAAGTGCAGAACTCTATTTAAATTGGCATCAACAACTTTATGTTCCATCAACAAATGTTCAATCATGTAAATTAGGTGCATTTTCTGCACATTGCAAAGGGTCACCAGCCTAGAAATGTGCTAGCCATGATTCACTTACTGTGAAGACAGTGAAAGGGCATGATTCACATGCTGAACTACAGGAAAAAGCAGATTCCTGCGTCTTACAGCATTTACGAATGTAAAGTAACATCCTAAGGGCAATCATTACATTCAAACGAAGTTTCGTGGTCCTGCTTAGCGCAATGAATTCATTTGACTTGTATTATTGTCCCAGAATACCAGTATGACTTCAATTTTTCATCGTGTGAGATTACAAGTTTTCAAAGTAGATTAAGTTTGACATTTTGTAGTCCTAGTTTCTAAATTAACCATGAATTTATGTCATTGAATTTGTTAAAAAAAAAAAACGTCCACAAAACCTCTTGAATAGACTGCTATCTATTGAAGAAAAAGTTTCACATTTAAAGCGAAATTTCATATTTATCTTTTTTAGGATTTTCTAGCTACACAACTTTTTTCTAATTATTATTTTAAAATTATATGTTAGAAGCACAAATCTAGATAAATTATTTAGTAAATCAACGAGTTAGAAATTATTTAATTGAATTTTTGAAATTCTAAACTCTTTAAAAATTTATAATACTTAAATTTTGTAAGAATTTTATGTAATATTAATAATAATGAACAAAATATAGCTTGCAGACGTTGGTGTAGTCATTAATGTACACCCCACGTAACAGCCTCTTGCAATACAATGAATCATTAGCATGCTCAGTCTCTTACAATACAATAAATCAATGGCATGCTCAGTCTCTTACAATACAATAAATCAATGGCATGCTCAATTCTAGCTGAGCTGCAAGGACGATTCAAGTGTCGGCTTTAAGAAAGTTCCTTTCAGCTTTTAGGAAAAAATAAATAAACGTAAAGATAACAGCACATGGTGACCACATATTTGAAATAGGATGAGCCATCTACATCAAGGCAGGCATGTGTGGGTTGTTTATTACTTTAATTAAAGAATATTTGATTGAATTTTTAATTGTAATTTTTAATTATAATTATTATATTTTTATATTAAATTTTATATATTTTTATATTATTTATCTCAATTTTTATATTATATTAATATATATTTTTTAATTTTTATAATTTTTTTATTAATTTTTATATTTAAAAATTTTAAAAATTAAATTCAAATCAAACGGCCTAAATTTGCCCATAACCCGCTGTAGCTAAGTGCTATTTTCTTCTGATAGTGTATACGTGGCCTACACATTGATTGTCGCTTTCTCATTCTCCCACGCATTTTAATTTCCACCTAATTCTTCCATATAACACTATTACTTATAGTAATTATATTCTGTTCCAATTAAATTACTTTTTTTTTCTTTTTTTGGCATACATACTAGTTCACTCTTATTATTATAGTTTAAAGTGGTATAACAAAATCCATAAATATTATAACCAAGAATAAAATTTTATCATTAAATAGAACAATAAACTTTATGGAGGTTGACTATAATATCATGCTATCTCTCACACTACAATTTGCATAAAAGCTGAAGTCATATGAATGAAGGTAGCTAGATTTCTTCAAGATGGGGGGACGAAAATAAGAGTTCATATATTTATTTAAGATTAAATTATTCAAGAATAGAATATTGACATGATATTAAATTATATATTTCTAGCAAAATAATTTTAAAATTTTTTAATTTGAGAGAAAAAATTATAACCTTTTTTTTAATTAAACTTCGTTTACTCTATCATGATTTAAACTCTGGTAGAGAAAAATGTTTTAAAAATCCTCTCCTAATAGGCTATAAGCTCATCGGTAAAAAAAATTCATAACCTTCTTACTTATTCTGGACTACCATTTTAGTACTTTTTACTTATACTTTTGTTATTGGAACCTCTTATTTATAATATATAATAGTTTTCAATGTTTGACATAATTAAGAATATCAAACATAAAAATCATACTAAGCACTATACTAATTAAATATATGTCTAGAAAAAAATTTAGAATAAAAACGTAAGTTTTTTAATATATCATCAAATTTTTCAAAAATTCTTATGGGTGATATTAGCATTGTTTAAAAATTTAAGATAATCTATGCTAACCTTTAACAAAACAGTTAATTTAAGTAATAGTTTCATAAATGTCGTTATTTATGTGGTGCAAAATTTTTAGAATGTTAAACAAAAGAATACATTAAAAAGTATAGTATACCACAGAAATTAAATAATAAAAATTACAAAAAAACTGAAATAAGAATTATAGTTCAATAGAATGATTAAAATTTTTTACTTGAGAAATATAACAAACGTACATTTATTAAAAAAAAGAAATTCATAAATTAGTAGAACTAGTAAAATTACTTCAAGTTCAAAATCCATGGAGATTTTGGAACACGAATATGCGAGGGAGTTGAGGCTTAAAGAAGATCAGTATATACAATACAACCTCTTAATAAATGATTCACCTTAGCAGGTTTTGAGGGCGAAAAGAGGAAGAAAAAAAAAAGGGGGAACTCATCATTGTCATCAAGGCTACAATCATCCAAAAAGTATCATAAACGGAAAGAACCCCAATTCAATTTGTTTTCTTAGCGTAGTTATTAGTGTTTCTCTTTTCAGCAAGCATGATAATGGCAGCCTTATCACCTGAGCCAAAGTTATTAAGGTTCTTATCCATAAATAGTTACAAATGACTTTACAAGTCTTTCATGACACAATTCTTTAGTAGGTGAGCTATCTACATGCAAATTCGCATTTAAAATAAATAAAAGTTTTTGAAAATTCTATTTCATACCCTTTCTGGCTTGTGGGGTTGGAATCACTCTTGTATGACCAGTTTTACAAAGGAGCATGCTTCCACCAAAAAAAAAAGGTCTTAAAAAATATTTTCAGTTGTATTTTGTGAGGGAGGACCAATATATTATTGTAACAGTCTTCTATTCATTTTCTTAGATAGTTGCAGGGACGATGGATTTTTGGGAAGAGGAGAGAAATAAAGAATCATTAGCTATAGTGTACTTCTTTGGTAGTGGGAAGCATCGTACTCCCAGATGCCTAAAAAGAAAGCATTGTCTGCCTCATACTTTTTGGTTCCTAACATGGGAAGCACGGTGCAAAAGAAATACAGTAGCTATTAAACTACAGACTTCTTTTTTACTTTTCGACGCAAATGCTAGAGTTTACCTTATCTGATAGTACATGCATCGCCTGTTTTTCCTTCTAAATTATATGATTAGTAAACAACCTAAGAGTTTGTAGAAGTTCAGGCAGTATAGGACAAATATCAGATTAGGTGTAGGGGAATCACGTTGATGCTATAGGCAGTGGACATTTTAATTTCATTATATTGATAATGCCCATCTGCAGTGATCCTGCTTACTATTATGGAGAATTTAAGATTATGTTTGTTAAGACTTCTCTGTTCTGTTTTAATTTTTAATTTTTTAAAATATAAAAATCAAAAAAAGAGTTCAGAAATCAAAAAAATAATATATTAATACAATATAAAAATTAAAAAATATACAAAAAAATTAATATAAAAATCATAATAAAAAATTATAATTAATAACAATACCAAATGATCCTAACATTATACCTAAACTTTGTAGTACTGACCTGCCGATAACATTGGCTTACTTTTGATCTGGGGAGGTATTGCATTACAATAATATTGACAAATCACTTAACTTATTTTGTATAATAATGATGTCATTTAACGTAGATATTGATGTCACCAGTCTCAAGCTCTCTGACATTTCTGTCCCATTTATGATCAACTTTGATTAAAAAAAACAATAAATACTTGATATTTTAGAATAGTTTTTCTAATATAAATAAAAATGAGCTATTTTTTTAGCAAATTTATCATCCAAGTGATATTAAATGTGTTAATACCTCGGATTTTTAAGATATCTGTTAATTATTGGATTTGCCATATAATTGCATATATTTCCTTTGTATAATTTACTATATTTATTTTGTATAATCTCATTTGATTATGAAATGATTATAAGATATTTAAAAATAGTTTTCCTAATTAGATTATGAATCATTGTTGTTGAACATGTATATATATACACTAATTATCAAGCAAACCAAAACATTATCATTTCTCTTGTTTCTCATTTAAATATTCTCTCTATTTTTCATTTTCATAATATATTATTTAGATATTCAATTCTTGGTATCAGAGTACGGTTAGATCAATTTTGTCTAGGTCTTGGATATCTCTTTAGTCAGACTATCTAACTAATGCTGGCAATTTTCAACCTTTTGTTTTCGATTCTTGACGGTTCCATGTGCATTTTAAATCTCTTATAATTCCATGGAATTTGAAAATTTTGATTCTATATATTTTAAGTTTAATAGGAGGAATTATCTTCTTTGGAAATTTCAATTTCGGATCTTTAATAAAGGAAAAGGGTTGTATGGATATGTAGATGAGTTATTGTGTAAACCAATTGATGCTAAGGAAAAAGCAAATGGAAAGCAAACAATGCAAAGGTTATCACTTGGATTTTGAATTCTATTGAGAAAGAATTACTTTAAGTTTGAGATCTTTTAGTACTGTTAGCATGATCAAGGTAGAAAATTTGAAATTGAGTATATAATTGCTAAACTTAGTCAAAAGGATAGGAACATAAGGACATTCTATTCTAAATTGTAAAGTCTATGGACTAAATTGGATAGGATATCAGTCTACCTTATTTAGAACATCTTTTAAAAACTAAAGAAAGAAAGAGATAGGAGTAAATTGCTCCAATTTCTTATGAAACTCTAACTAGAATTTGAAAAAGTTAGAGCCAATATCATGATCATAGAATAATTGATATTAATTTAGTTCATGCTAGTTTAGATGTTAAACTTAATTTTGTTAATATTTTTTTTACGATACCTCGTGGCAAGCCTCAAATGAAGAATTCAAATGGAAATTACAATAAAACTTAATTTCATTTTTGTAATGGTTATGAACATATGCAATCTCAATGCAAGAAGATGAACGAATGCAAATATTGTAAGAAGAAGAGGCATGTGATATTTGAACGCCGACTTTTGCAACAGAATAAGTGACATTAACAGGCATATTTTTCTTCTCATTATGATCAATCCACTAGCCTAGCACTACCTTTACCATCACACAAGAGACTGTGCAACAATTGATTCACTACGATAGAACCTCTTCTTCCAGTACTATCTTCTCAGCTTTTTCCACTATTGGTTTATCAGGTAAAAAAGAACAAATATCTCCTTAGTTTATTGATTTTGCAGTCTCTAATCACATGTCTAGTAAGTTTGAGATTATCGTTATTGTGGACAAATTTCCTGTTAAAGGAGTTAGTACAATTTTTTAAAATAAATCTCGTCCTCTTTTTAACTCTCTTTATGTCCCAAATTTAATTATAAATTTAATTTTTATTGGTCAATTAATTGATTAGAAGTGCTTAGTTAATTTTTATACTTCTAGTTATTCTATATAGGATATTAACATAAACCAGGTGATCGAGAGGGGGCATAGGTAAGCACACTTATTCTACCTTAATCTAGATGATCCAATGTCTTCACTCCTAAGGATAAACAGTCTTCTCTTACAGTTTGTCATTTTGTTTCAATTCCAAAACATGTTATGCCTAGCAATAAAAAGTTGTTCCTTTGACGTTAATGCCATGTATATCCTCATATGAGTAAAGTCAAACACATGTGTCAACACAAATATCTTTCCTGATCATTTTAATGTGAATTTTGAATCATTAACATTAAATTGTGAAAGTTGTTATCTTGGCAAAGCTATAAATTAACCTTTTTCTTCTAGTTATTCTAATTTTAATATAGCTTTTGATTTAATACATGTTGAATTGCTTGGTCTTTTACTATGTCTATCTAAGATAGGATATCGATATTTTGTTTTTTCGTCGATCATTATACATGTTTTACTTGCATCTTATTTTTACATGCATAATATGATCTTATCAATCTTGCCAAAGCATTTCTTAATATGACTAAGACATAATTTGATTAAACCATTAAGATTTTCCACTTAGATGAGAATTTTATGCCTCTCAATTTATCAATCGTTTTTTAGGAAAAAAATTATTTTGCATCAAATTTCTTTCCCTTACTCCCTAGAACAAAATGATATTTTCGAATAAAAAATTGTCACGCTATTTAAATTGCTCATACTCTGTTATTGGAATCCCATCTTCAATATACATTCAGAAGCTTTTGTCTGTCCACAAGTTGATTTAATTCTAGTTGTTTTCGGCATTATGGATTTGTAATATCTATCTTGCA
>JAOXYD010173401.1:0-10005 GCA_028565735.1 Pinacopodium congolense | reverse complement strand
GCATTTGAATGGATTAAAGCCTTTTGTAATGCATCTGAACAAAGGTAGTGAAATGGATCAATTGGAGTAGAATGAACCCCAATGAAGTTACATGAATCCAGGGTGGAAAAATGATTCATTTCTTTAAAAACATTAAACTCAATCTCTTCATCTTGAAGTTTGAGAATGAGTTTTTCACCATGTACATCAATCAGTGCCCAAGCAGTGGCCATGAATGGTCGTCCTAAAATTACAGGCACTGTATAATCCTCCTCCATATCCAAAACAAGAAAATCGATAGGGAATATGAACTTATTAACCTTGACTAGAACATCTTCAATAATCCCCCTTGGATAAGTCACTTATCTATCAGCCAATTGTAATGAGACAGTAGTAGGTTTTGACTACTCTAATCCTAACTTTTTGAAAATTGATAAGGGCATCAAATTAATGCTTGCTCGTAAATCCATCAAAGCCCTATCAATTTGCAAGCTACCAATTGTACAAGGAATGGTAAAGCTACCAGGGTCCTTAAGCATTGGAGGTAACTTCTTCAATAGGATAGCTGAACACTCTTCATTAAGTTTGACTGTCTCATACTGCTCTAATCTTCTCTTCTTAGACAAGATTTCCCTAAAAAATTTCGCATATGAAGGCATTTGGGCAATTGCTTCAGCAAATGGATTATTGATATGTAATTTCTTAAATATCTCAAAAAATTTCCCAAATTGCTTATCTAAGTGAGAGTTCTTCAATCTTTGACGGTATGGAATCCTAGGCTTGTAGGGTTGTACATTTGGATCAACAAATAACCTAGGTGGCTTGTCTAAATTTTAACCCTCATCACCCTTGTCTCTGTTCTTCTCTTCCTCTAGTACTCTCTCTCTTCTGTCATGCCCTTCTTTTTCTCTATCTTTCTCACTTTCTACCATTACCTACTTTCCCTTCTCTTCTGCTTTCTTCCTTTCACTCTCAACCTCCTTTCCACTTCTTAAAATAATCGCCTTAGCATGCTCTATAGGATTGGCTTCGGTTGTGCTAAAAAGCTTACCAGGTAGCCTTTCTTGTAAGAGTTGAGTGATTTGTCCATCTTGACTCTCCAAGTTCTTGATTGATGCTTCATGATTTTGCATGCGATACTCATTTGATTTGATATATTTTGAGAACTATTTCTTCAAAGTTTGGTACTTCTCTTTGAGGTTGGTTGACTCTAAAGCCAGGTGGAGGTGGTCTTTGAGGATTAGCTTGAGGTTGTTGACGTGGTTGCAAGTAGTTTTAATTGTTACTCCATGAAAAATTAGGATGGTTCCTGCAACTAGGATTATAAGTGTTTGAAAAAGGGTTCCCTCTTTGCCTATTGAAATTACTAACAAATTGGGATTATTCAGGTTGTCGAGCAAAAGGACTTCCTTCTTGACACTCTAATGATGAATGGGCAGTACTACCACAACTTTCACACTCATTCTTATGAGAACTACTAGTAGCACCGGTCATCAAACTATCTAGCTTTTTGTTTAGTACTTCCAATTGAGCTGAAAAAGCTACTATATCATTGACTACATAAACACCATGTGGTTTCCTTGGATGGCGTTCAGAATTATACTGAAAATTATTTGTAGTCATATCCTCGATCAAATTGTAAGCTCCAGTCACAGTCTTTTGCATTAGATTGCCTCCAGCTGCAGTATCAATGGTGCTACTAGTTGAAGGTGTCAATCCCGTGTAGGAGATGTCAACTTGCTGCCACGTATTGAATCCATGACTTAGACACTTTGCAAGCATCTCTCTAAATCGTTCCCATACCTTGTATAGACTCTCATTCTCGTATTGCATGAACGAGCTAATTTCAGTTTTCATTTTGGCTATCTTAGCAGGTGGGAAGAATTTAGCTAGGAACAACTTCATTAGTTCGTCCCATATAGTAATGGAACCAAGATGAAATGTAGAAAATCAGGCTTTTGCCTTATCTCTAACTGATAGAGGGAAATGTCTAAGCCTAATTTCATCATTAAAGACTCCATTGCTCTTGAAAAGATCACAAATATCAAAGAAATTTTGCAAGTGTTCATTAGGATCTTCTAAAGCTAAACCTCTAAATTGTGATGACCTAACCATTGAAATTATGTTATGTGGGATTTCAAAGTTGTTAGCATTGACTCTAGGCCGCACAATGCTAGCCACAGGTCTACCTCGATTCCTTAAAGTTAAGTCCATTATAGTTGGTTCTCTATGTTCTACATGAGGTCCTACAACTACATGTTTTTCAGGATTCATTTTGACAAGATCAAGTTCAGTGTCACTCGATGTTCCTATGTTTAATAGATCGGACGATATCGCACGAGCTTCTTTCTTCTTCTTCCTTAATATGCGTTCAAGTTCTGGATCGAAGGCTATTGGCTCAGGATTGCGTCCCCAAGTATGCATACACGTTCGAAATAAGGACTAAATAAAAGAAAATAAACACACAAAGCAAATAAACTAAGGAAAAAGAAAATAAGGCACACAAAGCAAATTAACAAGAAAATACTTACAGAAAATTCAGAAAAATTATAAAAGAAATTTTTACAAGTCCTAAAGTAATTGACATCAATTTTCCTAATATTAAGGTAGCTTTTATTCCTTGGCAACGGCGCTAAAAACTTGTTGCGTTGGTTAGGTGACGTCAAAATGATGGGTGATTTTGAAATGATTTAGTTTGAAAACCAATGGACTTTTGAGACAAGTGCACCTATAACAAAAGTAATAAAGTGGAGTAATATTTCAAACTCCGAGTGTCAATCCTACTAGAATAAAGTTACTTAATTACCAAGTTGATTGGATTACAATTATTTAGGTAAATTTTAGAGAAATTGATTAAAAATTGGAAAAGGCTTAAAATTGGCTACTATGGCTTAAACACTTTAAAAATTATTTTTGATTGCTTTTGAAATTTTATTAAAATTACCAAATGTTTAAATTACTATGGTTTAGATGATTGATTTAAGTTTAAAAAAAAGTTTAAATTCTGATTAAAGTCATTCACAAAATCAAAACAAAGCTATAATTAAGACTTTGCTTTTTCTCCATTTAATCTTATTTAAAATTTGGTTATACTTTCAAATCAAGTAAATGGGCATTAATTTCAAGAAGGTGAGTTCTAGAAAATTAATTTTAGAACTCCAAATTTCACAAAAAAAAATCCAAGTTTGGTCAGGCAAGGATTAATTTATGTTACTTATTGATTTTTCAAAAAATTTAAGATGATCTCTCATGATTAAACTATCTTAAATCCTAATCTTAAGTGGCCAGCTTAAAATGTGTACTTTTAGAAGTTCAATAAAAAAAATACAGACATTTAAACATGCATATAAACTCTTTTAAATCATCAAAATATCAATCCATAGCAACATAATCGATTAGCCACACATTTGAATCAAAACATACAAGATATGCATTTTAAACAACATACTTAGATAGATCTATAAATATGAGCTGAAATAAAGAAGTTAGAAGTTAAAAAACATGTTTAGAATCCTTCTGGACAAGTCTTGAATCTCTTAACTTGATCTGGACATCACCACAGCTCTGAATCCACAAGATCAAGCAAGAAAATCGAAGAATATGCAAGGATATGATCATAAGAACTTATACTTTGATTTAATCCGAAAACTGGAGAATATAATGAACAATCTGAGTTAGAAAACCCCCTATGATGATTTAGAAACTCAAATATGTGTCTTAGCTACAATCTTTAACTTACAGAACTCAAAAATACAATCAGAAACTCGAAATCTAAATGTTTGAAGCTTAGGCTCTCAAAGAAGAAAAAGAAGAGAAGTTAGAGCTTCTCTCACTACTATGAACTGAATTCTCTGGATTCTCCACGCGTTATCTGTTGTTTGTGGATGTATGAAGACTCTAGAAGACTCCCCTCACATGCCAAAAGACAAGGGAATTAATTAAGATCACACCAAGGTTGAAATCTGCAAGATATAAAACTGAAATTGTTGACTTGGAGTTCAACAGCACCTTGCCTCCATACAACGGCACCCTCACAAGGTGTCGTTATAGCCTGAATTATGTGACTATAACGGCCCCTTGATCATCAGACAACGGCACCCTCTCATGGTGCCATTAATGGACTGAAATAAGAGGTAGTTCTTGATTTTTTTGATCTAATCTTCATTACTAAGCTCCATTCTGTAAATCAAACATAATAAAACATTAATTGAGCAATTAAACACTGAATTAAGGGTCATAATTCAACAAATTAACCATGAAAATCATATCAATTTGACCCCTATCAAGGGGATTAGAGATTAAAAAATATCATCCCTCAAATCAAATTATAGTTGATGTGCACAAAGGTATAGGTAAAAGATCTTTTCTTAGAGATATGACTTATGTCACTTTCATTTCTCTAATAGACCTTAAAGCATATAAGAAGCACTTAATAATGAAAGTTAGGTTCTTGTCATGAATAAAGAATTAAACCAATTTGAGAGAAATAAAATATGAACCCTAGTACTTAGACCTGGTAATCATCAAATTATAGGTCTAATGGGCATGTTTAAGAACAAACTTAATGGGTTAGGCATATTATGAGGAATAAAGCTAGATTGGTATTTGCCAAAGGTTATAACCAAGAGGAAAGAATTGAGGAAAACTTTGCATCCATAGCAAGATTAGAGGTAATAAGATTGTTACTTGCATTTGCATTTAAATTTTAAGCTTTTTTAAATAGATATTAAAAGAACTTTTTCACATAGTTTTATTAAAAAAATAAATTTATATTAACTATCCTCTAATTTTGAAAATAATGATACATCTAATCGTCTTTACAAGCTTATTAAGGCTTTATATGGTCTAAAACAAGCTCTCAGAGAATAATATGAAAGATTTAGTGCACTTACTTTTAACAAATAGTTTTATTAAGGGTATAGTGGATGCTACTCTCTTCATCAAAAGACATAATAACGACATGCTAATTTTTCAAATTTATTTTTATAACATCAATTTTATGTTACTATTAAAAGTTTATATAAGAAATTTTTTAAGTGTATGATTAGAAAATTTGATATAAGCATGATGGCATAACTCAACTTCTTTCTTGGCCTTCAAACCAAGCAAACGAATGAAGACATATTCATTAATCAAGTCAAATACACCAAGGAGCTAGTTAAACGCTTTATAATGGACTAAGCTAAACCTTTGGTAATACCCATGTATATCGCAACAAAATTAAACAAGGATGAAGAAGGAGACCTAGTGGATCTAAAACTCTACTAATAGACCCCATATTATGTTTAGTATGCCTTTATATGTTATATTTCAATCAAATCCTAGGAAATCACATCTTTTAACAGTTAAGCGTATGCTTACTAGGACTTTGGTATTTAAAACATGCATCTCTAAAGTTAATAGGCTATTCAAATGTGGATTATGCCGATAGTCTAATAGAAAGGAAGAGAGCATCTAAAATTTGTCAATTTCTAAGGAATGCATTAGTTTCATCATTTAGTAAGAAACAAAATAAGTAGAATATGCAACGATAAGTAGTTATTATAGACTAGCTCTTTAGATTAGGTCACAAATTAGAGATTTTGGCATAGAACTCACTAAGACCCTCATTAGATGTGACAACACTAGTACCATTTTCCAAATAAAGACTCCAATTCAATATTCTAAAACCAAGCACACAGAGATTAGGTATCATTTCATTATAGATAATGCATAAAATAGTGATATTGAATTGAAATTGATTGATATAACATACCAATTAGCTAATATTTTTACTAAACCAATAAGTGAGTAAAGGTTTTACATGGTTAGAAGAGAATTAGAAATGATTAATGGTAGGTTGTTATGAATTTCTTGTGAAATTATGTATCCTTTTTAACAATCTTGTGGATTGTATCATAATAATTTATATCTATTCAAGTTTTCTTTACTTTTTTATGACGTTAAAAAGGGGGAAATGTTTAGTGATATTAGATGCTTTGTATATGAGGGTTTTATTTAAATGTTATTTATGATGTATGAATTGTGCCTATGACAATTAAAATGGTGTTCTTGACATATGATATGTATTTAGATCCCCTTTTATTCTTTATTGCTTCATGATGCATTAATGCATAGAGGTAGAGGTAGTAATATGCATGAATTAATGTGGAATAAATCTTAGATGATGAAAATATATGATACATGAATTTAGGAAGAGCATTGAGCCTTTGGTTTAATATGCTTTTATTTGAATGTGTTTTTGGTTCTCCAATATCACATATTTTGTTAGCATTAAAAATGGAAAGATTATTGAATTAAAGAAGGTTTCAATCTAGATTTTGATGATAACAAAACATATTTGTTACTAATGATTTACTATATGACAAAGTTTTATAACAGATAGGTATATTGAAGGATCATTTGATGACAAATTAGAGTGAAAAATGTACATGAAGATCAACATTAAATATAAAGTAAGAACAAGCAAATTAAGATCTTGAAATGATTTATTTAAATAGTCTAAATTTTTTTGTATGTCTTATTTGAAGTTTCAATAGCTTTAAAAGTTCGAATTTTGATCATTGCTCATATATGTTTTCTAAAATGTTCATAAAACTTCATAGATCAAGCCATATTGATTTTGTTCATTTCATTTGAACACTTATAATCAGTAAAAACTTTTTAAAAAAACTTTGAAACTTGACTGAGTCAAAAGAAATTTATTTTGTGTGTATTTGGTTAAGTTTTATATAAATTTTTATAGAAGGTAAATGACACCCTAAAAAGGTGTAACTAGTCCGAATGTTTTAGGAAGATTTTTTCAAATGCTAAATGGCGATACAAAACAATGTGGTAAGTGGCATAGTTTTGGTCAAAACTATCATAGAATTTTTTCCAAAAGAAAAAAGATGATACAAAACAATGGTGTAAATAGCCCATTGTGGTATATTTAATGGTGTATGGTAATGGCTAGTTTTTTTATATCTAATGACTTTTAAATAAGTGTAATAATTAAGAAATTTTTAACAAACAGTTGAAAAGTAGATGCAGATAAAAAGGATTATATACTAAACACTATAAAAATCGAATTATGTAAGTTTCTTCCCTATCTCCTTGTATTGTTTGCTTATGCATTGCATTCATATTTATATTTTGATCATTTGACATAAACATAGTCATAACTTTAAGTTAAATTATGGTTAGGAATTCTATCCTTCATAAAAATAATTTAGATTTTTAAACACCTAATTAACTATCTCTTCGGTGTCATTAAGATAACAAAAGGTGATGGTGTGAGGATTTAAGGTAACTAAATATATTTTATTAAAGAAAAAGTTTCATGTAGTGGTGGAGCATAACACCTTCGTTAGATGGGTTTAATGTTAGTTGACATGCCTAATATATGTTTGACAAAAGGCCTATGGAAATGACAACCTTACAATCCTATGACCAAAGCACAAACTAGATTTGTTGATTTCAAACTAATTTCAAAATTAGAAAATTCAATGTCATTGTTTTGGGATGAACTGTGTTGGTGATAGGGATGCATTTTATGGTATTTTTATATGTGTTTCAATGTGATTTCATCCTTATTTTGACGTTTAAATGCTCAATTTGTGTTCATTTTGATTTTACATGCATATTTGACCTTACGACATAAATACAAGGTGAAAAGATCAAGTTTGAAGAAAAATTGGAGAAAATTAGAGGAAGGAGTTGATGTCAGAGGACTTAGACAACAATCTCTACAGGAGTTTAATGACACTATTTAAGTCAACCATAACTGTCATTTAGCTCCTTTTTCTAGCTTTTTCAACAGTGATTGATTCAAGGGTCATTTTACTCTATCCAACCAATGTTTAACGTCCTAGACACTAAAAAAATAAGGGCAAACTCAACTTTTTCTTCTCCAAACACCTTAAACCCTAGAGAAGGACTACAAAAGGATGGATTAGGAGCAGATTTAGCACTTTTTAGCTCCCACTTAGGCAACCCCTTATTTTGTTTTTTACTTTCCTTAGGTTTTAGGTTATTTTGATGTTTCTTTCCATTTTGTTTTACGTTCTAGTGTTAGATTAATGCTTTAGGTGTTGAATACTCTCTATTATTGTTGTTTGTTGTTGGTTTGGTGATTTAAGATTAATGTTTCATTCATATGCCTTCATTCTTTTGCTTGGTTAGATTAAGGTTTACTTTGAATTTAACCACGTCTAGGCAAGTGCATCTATCAAACAAGTAATATAATTGAGTGCTTTTAAGACCCAAAATGTCAGTCTCATAAGGATATTATATAATTATGAAGTCAATTATTTTACAATTATCTAGGAAATTTCAAAAGATTTATTAAAAATATGGAAAATGCTAAATTAACTTAACTTGCTTCAAAGGAAGTAAATTGACTTCTGAATTACTTTCAAAAATTAAAAAAATTACCAAATTGTGGAAATGAGATAAGGATTGGGTTTTCAATGAATTAATTGAGCAATTAAAATTTTTAGGGGCTAATTTAGAGTATCTTCATAATTTCAAGATAAAGTTATAGTTAAGACTATGCCTTTTCTCTACTAATCCTAATTTGAAGTTTGGTCAAGCATTAAATTAAGTCAATAGGCTTTAAGATCAATAATTTAACTTCTAGAATCTCGATCTCATAACTTAAACTCTTACAAATAATCAAGTTTTGGCCATGCAATGATTAATTTATGTTATTTATTGATTTTTCCAATAACCTAAGTTGATTTCTCAAGCCTTAGATCACCTTTTAATCTTTTCTTAAGTAGCTAGCTTAAAAACATATTTTTCAGACCTTCAATAAAAAAAATTAGTCACTTAAACATCAATAAATTCTCACTTAATTCATTTATACACCAATCCTTAGTTGGAAAGTAAATCAGCTACACATGATCATCAAAGTAAGCAAGACAATCATCTTAAGTAACATATTCTGAGTAATCATAAATACAAGAGGTAAATAACGAAATTAGAGTTTAAAAAACACTAAAGAGAGCTCCTAAATGATTTACAAGTCCTAGATAGTGATCTTAGCTACAACAAAAGTCAAAGCCATCAATCAAACCATAAGAAAATCAAAGAATAAGAAGAGATATAAGTTTAAGCACAATACTTTGATTAATCATAAAAACAAGAGCATAACATTAGTAATCTAAGTTAGAAAAACCCCTAAAATGATTTCCAAATTCAGATATATGTCTTAATAGTAAACTCTAACACTTGTTAGCTTAGAAAATAACTTAGAATTGAAATTACAAGTGTTTAAAGCTTAAGATCGCTAAGAACTTTAAAGAGAGAAGCTAGAGAAAAACTTCAAAACTTCATATTTTATCTCCTCTGCATAATGGCGTGTGTTTTATGTTTTCACCTTTTCTATAGCTTCCAAGCCTCCCACCTCTTATAGTAAACAAAGGTATTAATTGGAGACATGCCTCACCTGAAATTATAGAGATTTGGTGGTTGATTTGCTTGTCTACGCCTACAATAAAGTGTTGATTGGAGGAACAATGGTAACGTTATAGGGTGGTTTAACCACCATTGATAGTTTGTTTTTAACTCCTTCAATACAGGTTTATGGACCATCAATGGGAGTCACTCCAAACCACTATTAATGGTCTAGAACATAGCATTTCTTTAACAATTGTGCTCCAACCTTCATTCATGATTAAAGACTTACAAATTAAACATTATAAAACATAAAGTTAACACTTACGCACTAATTAGGGGTTATAATTCAATAAATAATTAATAAAAACTCAATCAATTTGACCTCTAGCATTGTTTTTGTTGTTTTCCTTTCATTTTCATTATTTTTCTTGTGTATTTGTTTGAATTTTGTTAAATACTTCTTAAACCTTTTTTTTAGTGTTAATATAATGTTATTTATTTAAATTCCAACCTTATTCTTATTATTTCCTTTATGATTTATGCATTTTACTTTCTATATTATTTAATTTTAGTTTGTGTTCTTGTTAATTTTGATACATTAGCTTCGTTTTTTTTTCTCTAAAGATATTTAATGGATTAATGGGT